>CAJUYI010000014.1:27245-73421 GCA_910591695.1 Galerucella pusilla | reverse complement strand
TTTGATTTTTACGGAGATTATTAAGAAGATTTTCAGATCAAACAGCTCTTAGTCATCATATTTTCCTAATATGCGATGTCTTTTGGCATAACATAAAAAGAAAACCAAGAATTAAATTAACTGAAATTATTTATTATCAAATAATTCTTTCTATTTCTATTTTAAAACAATGTAGTTAGTTATTATTTGATAGTTGTCGAATAGTAAATACACACGTGAGGACATGATTCAAAGCTAATAGGTAAGAATGAACGTGCCAGTGGGAGGCCACTGTCACGTGAAAGGGATAGTTGACCTAGGGCAGTACATATATATATGATGATGAAGTAGATAAGTAAGGATACACATGCACATTTCAATGTAGTTCATTGTCAAGCATCGATGTTATATCTCATCTATATTATTTAATTTACATGACAGGCTTAAGTACAGCCCTTATCAGAAATAGTGTGAATAGTTAGATAACATATAATAAAAATCATCCCAGTGAATCCTGTAGTTTTCATATGACTATTTGTGTGGCTTTGTAAGGGAGAAGGCGGTGATGGAAATGCTTAGGCTAAGATCGGGAGACTCACGGTCCCCGAAAAATGTACCAGAAGGACACTCTGAAATAACTGGACAATACTAGATGAACACATATTTCACATAAGTTTTGATAGCATGACACCGGAGAACATATTCACTGAGCGATTCATTATCCCATCCAGGGTACAGGTGATGCATCCAGGTAATTCTGGAGAAATCATCTGGTTCACCGATGGATCCGAAACAAACCATGGCACTGGGGCTGGTATAAGTGGACCTGGGAAGAAACTGTCCCTTAGTCTTGGTCGATACACAACTGTGTTTCAAGCAGAGACGATTGCCGGTATAGCATGTATTGATGAAAACATGAAGCTATCAGCAATTCAGCAACTTGGTCTAATCTAGTGAAAAAACTGTGAAGAATCCCTTAACATGGCAGGAGAAAACAAAGTGTCTCTAGTATGGGTGACGGCACATAAAGGGATTTCAGAGAATGAAATGGCATACCAGCTAGCTAAAGAGGGTTCTAAAGGAGCCTTCACAGATCCAGAAACTGGGTAAGAGAAATTTGAAGACAGTTACCGACCTGGTGGCGACACTGTACCCTGAGGAAGCATCTGCACAGGATGGGCAAAGTTGGTGAGCTACTCACATACTCTACTTCTATGAGAACTTACAAGGACTTTTTTACAGAAGCACTTTGGAGTGAAAATATAACTACTGAAGATCCTTCGAGATGAACTAGTGGCCTATATAGAAGACACAAGGCTGCTGGAATGAAAGTAGGTCGATAACAGGTGAATCGTACAAAGATTCAGTTCAAGTGCCTGGGATATTGAGCCTAATCCAAACATTTGAATGAAGCAGGAAAGGAACTAAGAATAATGTCATCGTTACAATTCTATTAGGTCATCTTTCCTACTTTTCTAAATAATTTCCAGTAATTGTTACCTTTCTGAATCAGATGGATATTTCAATACAATTCTCATAAATTTGTGCCAACATAATATTATTATTCCATATTGTTTGTAACGTAGCACCAAATAAATTGTCGTTGCCGGTAAAAGTAAATCTGAATTCAATACATCATCTCGGTTATTTTTGTGGTTTATGAAAAGTGCTTTGAGCATGCATACATTATTTTATGGATTATCGATAGTTTCCGTATCAGCGTACGCCAAGCAATGACTTCTATAGTCGAATTTATGATAACACTCTATTTTTATTACCATTATGTGAGAGAGATCTATTATTTCCCAAAGACCAAAGTTAAGAAAAGGGAGGGATAATTATTTTCCAATATTGGTATAACCTATTCCAATTTTCTCCACTCTTAACTCGCTTCATTTGTAAACTGCTCGTTGAACTTCGATCGCTTGACTTGAAAAAGGAAAAATGCAGTGAAAATGCGGGTGGCTATTCTAAGAAGGATGTCACGTTTTACGTGAAACATCTATTCAGGTTACAGTTGAAAACTCCCTGAGGATGAATTAGTTGGAAGGGTTTTTTTGCATTAGAGATGGAAAAAAACGGATCAACTGTTAATATAGATGATTCTCCAAGTCGTGATTTGTTTTAGCCTGGATTTATTTGTATTTTTGGTCAGTTTTAGATTCAGTACTGTGTATTTTGTATTATAAATGTATAGATATTGTAAAAAGGCTTGATGTATGAAATTGTATGGTCAATGTCAATTTAAATTTTGAGAACCAATTTGAAAAACAGAGCTATCCGTAGAAAAAGAGACAAATCGAGTGTGGTTGCTTATGGTGATGATTATTAAATTGGAATTATTTGGGTAGTTTTTAACGGATGAAAATTAAAAAATAAAATTAAAATAACCGATTAAATTTTTCAAAATGTATACATGTATAAATGTTTTTAATGTTTTGCTTCGAAATTAATGTATTTCCTATAAATTCCTACAATGTACCTTAAGTCTTCATTGAAAGTGAAGTACGAATTTTAAATTTCCGCGCCTTTTGGGTATGCTCGTGGAACCAATTGGTACCTCCCGAGTCAATTGCCGCTGAAAAAGCGCGAACGAAAGGCGGTTTGTCAGTGTTAGCTCAACTCTTGTGGCGATAGTATTACTGGAGGTTCCTCTTTTCATTCATTCCAAACATAAATACTTTATCCTAGGCTGCAGCTCTGGAAGGGTAGCGTTGAAGTCGTACATGACCGCTTATGCAGTCGACTACGGCTGCTTGGAGCAGTTGTGTTCAACAGCAAAGTAATATTGATGCGAGCTCATTTACTAGATGGATTTCGATGACGTGAGTGAGGCGGAAGCGGACCGAACCTGATGCCTGTCGAGGGGAAGGGATTGGTACTCAACTAGAACCGGTGAGGGAGTGGCGCGCGGTCGGCAGCAGCTGCTTGTAGCTGATTTCAGCGGCTGGCAGTAGCACCCTAAGTGGCACCAGCTAACAATGGTTGGTAACCCGGTCACACTCGTCTACTCGCGTGGTTCTAGTCAGGTTCTTGTTCCAGTCAGCATGTCATGTAAACCAGTAATTAGCCGATTATTAAGAAT
The DNA here is from genome assembly GCA_910591695.1 of Galerucella pusilla. NCBI lineage: Eukaryota > Metazoa > Arthropoda > Insecta > Coleoptera > Chrysomelidae > Galerucella > Galerucella pusilla. Next base: position 70,357 of record CAJUYI010000014.1, on the reverse strand, counting down.
GTGTGTGACGGAGCTTTGTTTGGAAATGCCGAACCGCAAGAAGAGACGATGGTGGTGTATGCCTTGGATACAAAGGAGGTAAGAATTAGAAGCATCCTCAAGACTTTCAGAAGAGTTAAAAGAAGAGGACCCAGAAACTTATAGAAATGTTTCACTAATGTCAGCACCTAAATTCCAAGAATTTCTGGAATTAGTTGAACCGCTAATTAAAAAACAAGATATTAGATTTAGACAGTTGATTTCGTGTAAAATCAAGTTGGAAATAACTTGAAGATACCCTGCAAGTGAACATAGTTTCGGATCTATGGCTTCGTTGTTTAGAGTGCCGCATAACACGATCTTCGTGTTTTTATACAAAATTCAAAAATAAAAATAAACAACAGACCACGTGTTTGTCTACTCGACGCTGGCGCGCGACTCAGGTGGTCAGACTGCACTGCTAGCTGGCGCCATCGAGTGTGAGTGGATCACGTGACCTTTTAGTCTCCGCTGCCTGCTACAAAAAGTTGAACATGTCCAACTTCGTCAGCCGCTGGCAAATACTCGCCGGCTGGTCGTGTCAGCTGCGAATTTTTTGGTCACACCAAACTATAGTAGCTGCTCCCTTAATTCGTGGCTGGAAACCAGCCTAATGTGACCCTTCTTATGGTGGGACCGGCAGCAGCCGACCGCACGGCGAAACTCGACCGCTCAGGTACTGCTCGAGCGGTCCGTGTATTGCGGATATGAATTTAGTATTATGGAAACTGCAGATCGCCGTGCAGTCAATCTCGACTGCAGCATAGGCAGCCTTAGTGTTCACCCGATATCCCAATATCTGTATTTGTGAGCATAATTCAAATTATTGTTCGTTTCCCGCGTGCTTGCCGATCCGCTATTGAAGTTTGGTACTTCGTTTCTTTTATAAAAGTAATTGTTCAGGATGCAAGAATTCAAATATATGGGTTGTAAGTGTCCCGTATTTCTATTTTACCTTCATTCCAATCGGAAATTTCAGTTTTCTTGTCAACATAAGGTTGGCGAGTGTTCTTTTTTTTCGAAAACTCTCAAAACGTGTCAGAGAGGCAGGGATTAACAAAGAATGAAGAATTCATTGGAACCAGCCGAACCTCGCCGAGGCGAAATATATCCCGTACAATTAATATTTTCATTCATATTTGCTACTTTACGATAAATTGAGAATAATTATTGTTACCATGTATAATAAACCTGAATAGTGAAGTATTATTACAGTTTTCTGTATGATTGTCGTATCTAGTGAAGTTTGTTAACAATTAATAGATATCGCTTTACAAACTTTGGAAAAATTTAATTTAAAAACAGTGACCGTTAAACTATAAACCTAATCAATATAATATTAGTAGTACGAATATTTTTCTTTGATCGTTTACGTTATCATCGACCCCTTGCTCTAATTTCCCATTGGGAATATCATCCATCATTTGTAAACGGGTCAAGAGCTCTTGCGGTGACCGTTGTGGAGATATGAAGCAAGGATTAACACGTTTCAACAAATGACATTTGATATTTAACGTGAGAATTGATATGGGATGTCAGGCTCGGTATACTGCATAAATACAACATTGGTTGGACATGACAGAAAAGTGGAAAAATTGAGTGGAATGGCATATGAAGAGCGACCGTTGTACGCGTAAAGTATTTGAAGTATATTGGGGGAAGTTATGTCTCAAATATTGATTGATTCAGTTTGTTAAATCCTGAAATTTCTAGTAATAACTCATCAGAAAGATCTATGACTGTTTTTGTAAATCTAATCACCAGTCTGGAGCTCAATTCTCAAGTTATACAATGTGTTGGAATATTGGAAAACAATTGGAGCTTGCTTGCTCCATTATTTTCAGAAAATACATCGATTTATTTAATTAATTGATCAAATAATTGTTCATTTTCTTGGATGAACAAAAGAAACGTTCTAGAGACGCTGCTAAAATGATGTATAACAAATTTACAGAAAATCGTGACAATCACCCCAGACAAATTGATTAATGGCTGAAACATTATTTTTTTGGAACCCTCAAAAGTTTAGGAAAGTTTCTGGTTTCCCGGCCGTCTCAAGAGGTAAGCTTTATCAAACTTTCACATTTTCTACGTCGTCACTTTATTTTTTATTTTCCCTTTTCATTCATCCCGAATAGGTTGTGACCGGAAAAAATATATATTGCCAATTGAAGTAGTATTGAGACGTGCTTTCATCGCTGATTGGTTAATGATTTGGAAAAAGTTTGGCAATTTGTTTTTCTTAAAAAAAATTGAGAACCCGTTTTTACGAGAGTTAACTACAAAGACATTCCATTAAAGTGACTTGAAATTGAATTTCTAACTCTTTTATTTAAGGAATTTGTTGCCAAAATTGAGCAGCATTGCGAATTATCTTGTGGTGACATTTTAATATTTGGTGTATTCATAACCAGGAAATATAAGACCGAAAATTACCATTTCATTTCAAGAGTAACAGAAAACTTGGTTAGAGATGGGTCCCGGTGATTTTGGTGCCATTTGAATGTAGAACTTTTATAGTTTCTAATACATTCTCAATCTTCTATTTTGAGTATGACAGGTCAATATTGAAGATATGAGATATTGTATTATTTGAAATATCCCAAAGCTGGTTCATTTCCCCCTTTAAATAGGTATAATCCTTCATCATTTATAGGAGTTGTGTAAATAAACGCGTTTTCTTAAAATGGAGCATATCGGAGGTAAAAAATAAATTGCACCTATCTTCGAGAAACTTTCTTTGTTAGAAATGCAATATATTTTCAGTGCGTTCAATAGATCCAACGACGTATGGAAAATGTAAGTAATTTTTCCTCAGGAATATATCATCTATTTTGGTGTCTCCTTTATAAATAGGTCGTCGGCATGATATAATACTCTATAATGTAGTTTTTCAATGAGCCGTTTACTGAAAATCAGTCTCTATGATCTATATCATTATTCTAACAAAGAGGATAGAACATCATGTTACGAATTTTTATATTTAATCAAATATTTGTTTATAATCCAGTTACGAGAATAAATAATTTTATTTTATTTTCAACATTAGAGTTTCTGCATTGCCGATTCTTCAGCCAGAGAAGCGGCCTGGAATGAAAATTTTAGGACCCAGTTACACCTACGACATGACGACTTCGACAATTGCGGAACTAGCCAAACGTTACACCCATGCTCAATCCTTCAAGAGATGGGATGGAATCAAAGGATGCAGTCTTGCCAGGATCACCTTGGGCGACCCTGGGAAGCTGGCGTCGAAGAAATATTTGGCGATTACCAGGAAAAACCTACGTTTAACAGTAGGATGTCTGACTGGCCACTGTCAACTAAGGAAACACCTACATACTATGCGGCTACTGGACACACCTCTATGCAGGATGTGTGAACAGGAAGATGAAACTGTCAGGCATGTCTTATGTGAGTGTCCGGAGTTATCGTCAATAAGAGAGTGTGTGTTCGGTGAGTCTTGGCCTACACCTGCCGCATTAAAGGAGATGTCTCCTAGTAACCTGTCCACCTTCCTGTGGAGGACAGGATGGACGATGACCTGAGAGGATAACTCCTTTGGAGGATGTACAATGGGTCACATGTGGCCTAAGTGCTGTGAGTCTACACTCACCCTCCCTACTTTACAGGTACAGACAGAGGGTATAGATATTAACGGATTCACTTACATCAAAGCATTCCATATTAGGAGCTGTTAAAAGAATGTTTCGATATGAAAACACGAAACAAGTGATATTATTATTGATGAGCAAAACTGGTCTCAATATGAGCTTAAAAGGTTTTAGCAGAATAAAAGGAGAATTTTCATTGTAGATCAAGCCTTGAAACATTTTCAAAACGACGTAAGTATCAGGCTAATGAGGCCAAGATTAGGTCTGAATTTGTGAGACAAAGACACGCAAAACCAATACCAAGGACTGCAAATATTTGAACAAGACTAGCATCAAGACCGAATAAGCAAGATTAAGAGAAAGTCCGGCAAAGCAAGACACGGTTGTCTTGGTCTCGCTTTGCTAGCTGATGTCTCGTGTAACGTTGTAGTCTCGCATTGCTTCGTCAGTTGCTTGAAATGCCTTTATAACTGTTAAACAGTAGTCACCAATACACACTTCAGATGCAGTAGCTTTACTTGTAATAAAAGGAAACACAACGCCATCCTTTGGCTACTAATTCCACCACATAATTCAATAATCCTTCGTATTAAATTTTAAAAAACCACTTCAATCGCTGTATTTGAAAGTTTGTTGACGAATTCTAAGATGTGGAAAGTCATTTTGCAAGTACTTTCCAGCTTTCAACCAAAACACCAAATTCCTTTCTGTACACAAACGCAACGTCATATCTCTTGAAAATTTATTTCAATAACTCCTTTATTTGTATAAGTAAATAGACGCGACATGAATATGCTATAACCAGACACGAGAATGAAGTTTGTTAAATAGATGCCTCGCTGTTGAAAGGATACGCCATTTTGGTCCAGATTTGTCTTCATTTCGTCTTTTGTATGTTTTCCTAGTGGAGACGTCGGGCAGGTCACGGAAATAGCGTGTATGAGAATGAATATGGAACCATTTCAAACAGAAATATGAGATATTTTTTGCTAAGATTTGCAAATTCCCTTTTATACAGGTTGTAACTTCCATGGCAAATGTAAACTACTTATTTGTTAGTATAGTTTAAATAAACGTAAAAATACAACTAGATTGTATTATTACCACTGTATTCGATGATAGTTAATGAAGACATCCAAAGTCAAACGTCTAGTCTAGTGCGAACGCAAGACTATTATCCTGGCTTCCTTCCACATATCGAGGAAACTTGTAAGATCCAAGGATCAATTTTTGTAATAGACCATGCAGTGGTTTCAAACGATATCTATGGCTTAAGCATAATATAACATATTTCAATAGTAATTATTCAACAAAAACACATCTGTCCACTGCTCATGGAATGAAATTTCAAACTGTTGGTTATAAGGCTTACACCGAAGGTCGAAGGATCGTCAGAGAACACGGCGAGATGGACTACCGCCTGACACAGGCCCTAAGTGGGGAAAAGGTGACATCGCAGAATACAATAAAATTGCAGACTGCACACGAAGAGGAAACAAGGGACTCGTAGCGGACGTAGACCTGCTGTGGCTGTAACCTCAAAATCCAGTCACGACCATGACCTCATCACAAGAGAAGTGGGAGCAAATCGCTACATTCATAAGGATGGCGATTAAAATCGAAGAAGAGAAGGAAAGGGAAATTAGAAGAAGAATTTGAAGCGATCAAAAGATTGATATAGGCTAAGAATGGCAGCATTCGAAGATCCGTTAGGATCGCGACATGCCCCATCAAAGTAGTACTGGAAAGGAGTGCCGAGAGGGATATTTTGGATGTGGTGGAAAGGTATGTCACAAAGGATACCCCAACATATGGCGGTATTGAGATTATGTAGGCATGCACATGAACAGTACTTGTCACGGTGTATTGCATATTTTTACCCCACACACCTGGAAAAACATAACCTACATACAAACACTTCATAAGTGCCTTCTACTCTTGATAATATGATATATAAATACTGCCATTGTTTGCGAATTGATATGGAAAGCATTTGGTATTCGTGGAGCTAAAATCATGTAATAAAGTACAAACAATGTCAGCAATTCCATTTCCCCAAACGGACGCAGCGAATAACTACGGCTCATATTTAAATAGATTCAGTTTATCGCATTTAAGTATTAAAACTATTTATGCAATGGCGGAAATGGGAAACTTTCAGCAGCGAGAGTGGAAATTTAACTAGGAATAACTACATCATCCGGAGTTTCTAGCAATGTAGCCGAGCAAAATTACATTGAATCGTTCTCAGAAGCGCTCTTAATGATTGACACGTAACTTGATTTTGATATTTACTCACTAGTTTGGCTGATAATTATTCTACTAGTTTTACTCTTGTGGTTTGGTAGGAGACAATTTACACAAATCACTAGCACTATTCAGACAAAACGTTCATACCCCATATAAGAACAGAACAGCTGCAGCTGCAATATAATACGTTTCGCGAGTATGTACATGTTTAGAAGAATGGTAACTGAGTTTATATAAAACGTAGTTAAAAATGGTTTAGCAAATAATTTTACTAATTGAAAAGTGTTTTGCTTTGAAAGTTTTTGTTGAATGCAGCTGGGGGATTTGCTCAATTGGCATGTAAATACCTCATTCAATTATTAGCAGTTAAGAAACTTTGAAAATACTTATTTTACATAGTATGGAGAATTTTGTATTGGTTACATAAGAGGAGAAGTAGGGAACTGGCTAGTTGAGGAACACTGTCGTCCAGAGGCTGCTGAAACTGGGTAAGAGAAATTTGAAGACAGTTACCGACCTGGTGACTGGACACTAAACCCTGAGGAAGCATTTGCACAGGATGGGCAAAGTTAGTGAACCTATGTGCAGAAAATGTGAACTCTACGATGAAACACCTACTCACATACTCTGCTTCTGTGAGAACTTACAAGGACTCCGACGGAAGTACTTTGGAGGGGAAATAAAACAACCATCACAAATACTGAAGATCCCTTCAGATAAATTGGTGGCCTACATAGAAGACACGGAGCTTATGGAATGGAAGTAGGTAGATAACATGGGTAATGGTACAAATATTCAGTTCAAGTGCCTGCCTGTTGAGCCTAACCCAAACGTATGAATGAATGAATTCGTATTGATCGTTTGTCGCATTTTTATAATTTTCGTGAAGAAGTGAGAGCTCATTCCATTATATTTGCAGAGGTCCACCATTCAACATATCTTGGAACATCCACGCTTCCATTTTTTGTACTGAGCTACTTTTTGTCCTTTCTATCGATTCCTTGTAGGTGCTGCTTTCAGTTCCTTCACTCATTATGTTCCAGCTTTACTTCACCATCTTTCTTTAGTAAACACTTTTCTCCAACTCCAGGCTATTAATGATAATTGCCTAGATAAGTACCTACTTTTTATTGGAAGCATTGTTCAGTTGGCAACTAGAACGGTTAATAAATCCTGTATGAAAGCAAAGTAGTTTCAAATGCTAAAATAATGTAGTTTAATCATCTCTGGCTTGCTTATAATCCACAAATAATATTTCCAACATCCCTAGTATCAAATTTCTTTTTATTCAGCTTGAATTAATTCCGTAGCTCATTTCCAAAGCAATTTAAAAGTAGTGTAATTAATAAAGTTGCTCCATCTACATATTCGAAGCTTATATATAAATTGAGACGGCTCTAAAAATATTCATCACTTCCTCATCCAATAATCCGAGAGCGTGCGTAAGCAAAAATTTCCATGATAGTCATAAGTGGGGCGTCAGGACGATTGCCAACCACCCAGTAACTGAAAGCTATGAGAATCGAAAAGTCATCAGCTGGCTAATTCAATTAGGTGATGTATTTCGATTTTGGTCCAAATTGGTGGAAACTAATTTCAGTCGATCACGGTGATAATAGGACCTGCTCACAGTTTAGCTAGTTTTCAGTGGCGTAGGCAATGATAAATAAATTTTGTTGGCAATAAAATTGGAAAAAGAATTTATTTGCTTTTAGATTTTACCAGTAATTCTGAAGATCACTTAGATGTTATTTCTTATTACTTTTGGAAACCGGTAGGAAAACTATGGTAGAAATTAAACATCACTTAAGCTCGTTTATCGGAAAAAAAGTCAAAAATTTGTATGGCATTAGAACAAAAGTAACCACAAACTTTTACTAAGGAATCGTCCACACCTCATTTGCTTGGAACATGTATTACACTCTGAATTTTTGGCCTTAGCAAGTTAATACTGGTAGAATTGACCAATTGCAATCGATTGAAGCGGTTATACCTAGCATCAACTTCCACTTACATTAATTTTCATTAATATTTCGTTCACGATAAGCTTTAAGTGTCTGTATCTGTCTACCGCCCTTTTTGTACGTTGATCTGCCTCTTTATCGTTTTAAATACTCGTGTCGGGTAAGTTAGGTGGTGATTTCATTAAACCCTAAGAGTGAGACCCTGCCAAATATCAGATTACTGGTTGAAGCCGCAGCAAGAAAGGAACAAACTATATATGTTTTGCTGTTTCATCATCTTTCAGTCCATTAATTACTGAGAACTGAGAGAGTCTACGGTCATGAGGAGCATTTACACTTTTTGACAATTTAAGGACGTAGCTTGGAAGGTTTGCTTTAAAAATCTTTCCAATTCCATTTCCAATTTGCGAGATATCGTTATTAAGATATAAATAAGAAGGATGGAATTTCATTTTCCACAACTGAGGATAGCGGGTTGCCATTGATTTTGCTAATAGCGTCTTCAGACGCATTGGCATTTTGGATGTATGGCTTAAGGGATGGGTGTGTCGAAATCAAAGTAAAGCCACAGATTATAAAGATAACAGATACGAAAGCTTGGCAGACAACAGTAAAAAGAGAGAGAGATGGGTGGACATACCCATTTATAAATGCCCATCGTCTTATGTCGACTCCGTTCGGGCTGCTTCGCGAAATTTCTCAACAGGGTTGTCAATTTGCATAATATTTACTTCAATTTACGATCATAGGTCAAATATTTTATAAGCATTTTTTCAAGTGTGATAGTTATACAGATACAAATATTCGATAATTACTTGTTTTGAATCAATTTTATTACCATTAAAAGAATTATACAATTAAAAAGATTATAATGAATAAAAATCATACCATAAATATATACTTTTTTCACAAACCACACCCTTGGCAACCATGCACAATAACGGTGACGGCTAACCTAACCTAACCCAATCAAAACTTGCTCAAAATCACTGGTAATCTTTGCTCAAAACTCATAACGCCATTTTTGTTTGCTTCATTGTTTGAAGGTGTTCAATCGGCGATATTAATTGTGTTATTTGACTAATCGATTGTACGTTGTGGTAATATTAACTATAAAAATATAGTGGTATGGATTATTATTCTTACAAAATGGATAAACATCTCGGCGGAGAGTATTGTTCATACAGAGACTGTCCAAATGAATTTTATTCGGAAAGAAAAATAAAGTTCTTTCGATTCCCAAAGGATGAGAGTATTTAATTTGATATCATGGCCTACGATAAAAAAAGTTTTTGATATCAACTTTGGTGCTACAAATTATTTTTAGAATTCTCCCTTGCATAGGTGTATATTGTATTCCCTTTGATAATAAATAAATCAAGAATTTTTTGTACTTCAAAATTTGGTTGATTTTTGTAATTATTTGTGTTATCTAAAAATGTATTTACTAATAATTAATCTCCCAAGAGTAATGACTATTTATAACAAATCATAGGAATGTACATATAGGTATTTAATAAATACATAAATATATATTCTAACATGATAATTGTTTTAATTCATGTCGCAGTTTTAAATATTTAGTGGAAAGTTCCAAAAAAACTAGATCCGGCACTAGAAATTGTTATTGTCTCCGAGTCAACACTGCAATTTGGTAGGAAATTCAGAAAATATTTTAAGCTGGCAACATCGCGGCCATACCGACTTAAAGGTCCAAGGTCATTGACGACAGAGCTGAAAATCGTTTGATGTTTCACCAGGATTCGTATCTTTATAATCTGTGGTAAAGCCATGGTTTGTTAGACCTGTGGGCGACGCGAAGCAGATAGTCAGCTATGTGCAGCAGACTGAGTAAAATCTCGCATATACACTCTGCACATAGGTATCTGGTTTGGCACCAGGCATTTAGCCCGAAACTGCCGAGTGTAAATATGAAGTGTCAACACTTATACCATCTGCTCGATATCTAAGATGTGCAGCTATTTTCCATGATAAACCTTTGTTTACAATTATTAACCAAAATTCTACTTACTTCTCTTTGACAATGTCTAACAGAATTATTTGAGTGTTTTGACCCTCGTAAAAACTCAAAGACTCACAACATACAAAGTACTGGAGTGAATAAATTCACCTTTATAATAAACAATGGTGGAAAATAAATTCAAGTAATAGTGTTCAGAATGGGTTGGCTACTAATTTAACGTAATCTGACTCTAGTTTTCATACTATTGAATTAAAATTCTGAATGTTAAACACAAGGCAGAAACAATGTTTGAAGAGGCCGAGGAACAAACCCACTTTGCTTTGTTTCGGGTTGTGCCTATTTCCGTTAAACTCAACTTTATGCATGGACTGGAATAATCGAGAAAAGTCGTAAGAGATATTTTCTTGAATTTCAGAGCCACTAAATTATATTTAAAAGTTACTCTTACATTGTTTTCGATATCTTAGAGTGACTTGGTAGCTTGTCGTTATTCCGTTTTGGCCTCGATTATCGTCTGACAGCCTGAGATGATATCCTTGAACTTTTTATCAGTTAATTCGTCAACTCTACTAATTGTTACAAATTTTTCGAATTTTTTGGTTAATTTGCTTTTAGCCATTATATTTTCAGTGAAGATTAGCAAAATTAGTGACTTCTTAACGTGTATTTTCGACGTCTAGGTTTACTGGTGATCAAGGTTTGTATCGACTCGAAAAGAGCTATTCCAAGAAATTTCGGATATAAAATTCAAAAAAGATCTTGTTATTGCTTTTAAACGTGTGAGAGAAGGTAGTCATAGTGTTAGCACTGTTTTTTTGGGCTGAAATTAAGGTACTGTCAAACCATGTTTCTGTTCATCTAATATACTGTACCTAGAGAATTTTTCATTTTGTAAATTTTTCTGAAAGTAATTTATTTGATCATGATAATCTTGGAAAATGCTAAATTTGTCATATAAAATTACTCTCCTCTTTTACGTTGACGAATATTATGAAGAAAATTCTAAACTTCATTATAAACGTCTTAAGAAGTTGTTGATAAAGCTGAACTTTCATAAACAATCGCAGGCTTGATTGATTAGCTTTTCCATCAAATATGTCTCACGAAGACCGATAACCAAAAAAATATCACAATGATTTGTTGTTCGTAAAAAACTTTTGGTTGGCAGTCTTTAAAAAAAACAGAATAATAAATTGAAGGAGAAAAACAAATATATATTTTGTATATAATTAATTGCTTCCTTGCTAACAAAATAATAACATTAACGACAGAAGTATACAAACCTGAAGAGGAAGCCATAGGAAAAACCTAACAAGATTTGAAGCAGAAACTATCGGAGTTCTGATTTCAAAGAAATACAGCAAGAGAACATCAAATTCACAATCGAAGAGGGGGACTGAAATACCCTTTTGGGAGCCGGAACCCTTTTGCGGAATCAGCTCCAATCTAATATTGGAAGAAATAGGTAATACCGAGAAAAAGAGATCTGACAAAGATTCTCATGGGTGACTATAACCTGTTGAGATCAAAGTAAAACTGCGCTAAGAATTTTAACAAGGATCCTAACGGGACCTTTTTACCTGAATAGGCACCTGAAAAATCTCAAAATAGTGGAGGAAAAAAATAGATTTTATGACATGGCAGAAAAAATCTCCTTTCACATACTTTCTAACTACACAGCACTTCGTAATAGGCATGATGACAGTCACTAAGAATTACTGAAATATTGATTTGATATAATTATATAAGATACAGAGATTCCAAGGAAATCACTTTTCTTCACATGTGTGATTACATTCATTTTAGTAAGAATGTAAGCACAAAATTTAACCATCCGCCATCTTATCTCAAATACCTCATCCATCAGAAGAGAGTGACGTCGTACTTTCGCAATTATCTATGATCCGAACATCTGTTTTGAATTACATTGTGGAACCGTACACTATCGATATACATAAGGATTCATCTCTATGAAAACTAATCGCACAAAATGATTCAAATTTTGTTCATGTATCAAAATAAACTTTTAGCCTGCAAGATGTCAAGTGTTTGAAGTTTGACTTTGACACAGATCATAGACAACCTATCGACACAGATCACCTATAAATGTTATTTACGAATTGATGATGTCATAGACAGACGTCATTATTATTCTAGCGTTTTGGCGCATAATTTGAAATGTGTTTTTTAAAGTTTAATTGTTCCTTTAAAAACTTTTTTTCTTACAGAAATAACATTTATTGAAGATAAAGTATATACGTGAAAACATCGTGGATCATTTTTTCAAAATCAGTTATCATGCCTATCCTAGGGCACAGCACCTGGGAGATTACTGGATAGAAGAGGAACATTTAGCTGAGCTGAAGCCTGTAGATATCCTAAAATTTCTCCGGAATATAGGACTAGAGGAGACTCCCTCAGAAACTAAGTAGAAGTAAGGGGGCATAACAGATATTTTAGGTCTCCGTGGATGTCACCCCAAAATACATGCATACATGCATTTGATATGTGTTAAAATAATTTTATCCTAGTTTATGGTATCCTTCTGATGCTGCGAACTTATGTTCATGAAACCGGTCAAGGACCAATATAAATATAATATAGTATTGTCAAATTTTTAATTACATTTGGTTTTACTTACTTAATTAAATTCAGTTCCACATTGTACGATAAAAACAATATTTTCAACTCTGACACCCACTATTTGTTTCTAATATAAAGCACAAAGATAACAGCAAAGTTTTCCAAAGTGTGTGGGTATCGATTACGAAAAACTTTTAGTTTGTGTTTCTTGTCCGTCTCTTACTTTGTTCTCAGGAAGTTGGAGCGTCCTATACAAAATTTAAGTATTGAGTTTCGTGAGCCTTTAAAAAAATGTTTTATACGAGTTTTGAGTTATTTTTATATGGATATATTTATAGACTTCTAAATAAAATCAGATCCTAATTGGAAAAGCATTAAAACATTGAAAAGTTTGTTTTGTGGGTGTGGCATGAGGGAATGAATTATAAATTCAAGAAGTTCTCTCAACAATTTTTGGTTTTAAAAATGAAGTTTCCAGAATAAACTATGGAGATTCTGACTCAGAACTTGAACAAGACGAAGCTGGTAGTGGAAAGAAAGTATTATTTAATCATTTTATTTGATTGATTATGCGTTAATATTTTTTTAAGTATTACGATTTTTTGAGAGTTCAAAATTAATCGTATACGCGCTTCCTTGTAAGGATTTTCAGGTTTCCTAAATCACGCGATGACTTTCACGTATAAAATAAATTCAAATAGTAACCTCTTCGAATTTATATATAGAAATCCCAAAGGAATTCGTATGAAAAATCCAATTGCTTCAAGAACTACCTAAGGGCACATTTTGTCGGATTGGGCATGATGACAGAAGACGAAAATTGTATCGATTACTTCATTCCAATTTATACTCCATCGATTTGTGTATTCACCTGATGGATTTTAAATTTTTCGAATTTCTATCACAACTGCCCCAGGGGTGTTATTTCTGCCAACCACTTTGATATTTTCTTCATAAACTCCTCAGTAGGTTAAACTCACAGTTTAATCAATCAATATATAAAAGGAAGAGCACTGCTTCTTGTTTATTTATAAATAGTTTGTTGAATATAATATATAAAATTAACATTTATAAATGATTTGTCAAGCATATGTACATTTTCAATGATCATCACCTAGTTAAATTATCATTTTATTATAAAGTTCATCAAATTCAAATTGTCATGCTGGTTTCAATTAATTGGCGAATCACCCCCTTGAGCACTAGGTTGCAAAACAAAGCGAGAATTTATCTCAAAAGAAAAAAATATAAATTGCTGGTACAGGTTTTTTTTGGTAATCTACATTGTACAGAAAACGTGTTATCAGTGAGATATTTCCATTTTTGATCCGCATTCCGGCTGACATTATCCGAAGGATGGATAAGGGTCGTATAAATTTCATGTCACAGACAAACTGTGACATTTTATTTTTTGTGATTATTCAGAGAATTTTTAGAGTACAGAATATAAATCAAAGTAGTAAAATATTTATTCTGCAAACTTTTCTAATCATAAAACAGGACAGGAACTATAATTTATGCAACATAAATAGTTAAAGACAGCAAAAAGAAATTACATTGGAGACGTCAAAATAAACTGACGTCCTGTCGACTGCATCAACTTTGGTATAAATAACAGGGGAAGTGAATTGAAGGCAAATATCATCATATTATGCTTCAATAATCAATATAGTCGTAATAATTGCTCGGTTTACAAAAAAAAAATGACGAATAAAAGTGTTTTCAAAGAATCCAGACCATCTGCAAAGTCGATTAGAAGTATACAGGATGCATCGTTGCTCCAAAATGACCTATTAACAAATTTTCTTAAATAGTACACGTTTATATTTCCAGTTTTTCATAATCTATTAAATACAAATACCACCGTCAAGACCACACTTTAGTGCTGCTGTTCGAAATTACTTAAATAAATTTTTCCAAGGTAGGAAAATTGGAAAAAGGTTGACAATTGAGTGGCCAGCCAGATCTCCTGATTTATCGCCTTCAGACTTTTTCTTCTCTGTATATCAGAAAAACATTATGTACCAGACAAAACCCGAAAATATGGATGAACTGAGAAATAGAATACTGTTAACATACCATCAAATAGCGACCGTTACGTTACGTTATGTTACGTTGTTTCGTTACGTGCCTTACTTGCGTGCGAGTGCTCTCTCCTGAGTCTCTCACTCGTTTACGAAGTAGCGATTCATATGCTTTGGCCGGGAATCGAACCCGGGCCGCCCGCGTGGAAGGCGAGCATTCTACCACTGAACCACCGAAGCTACATTAAAATTCCATGCAAAGCTGGTTTTCGCAGTGCTGGTGATCTACTTGAATTTGTTCAGATAAATTTTTACTATTATTACCATAATTTTTTTTTGCGCGATTGATCTTTTTTGTTTATTTACAGTATCGGTTGTCAGGACGGTAGGTTGTGTTTACTGGTTTCTAAGTTTAACACGTCGGTAAGTGATTTACCACCACCACCGAGAAATATGCAAATTATTTATCTATAACGTCAGATGTATTACCTACATATTTTTATAAAATCTAAAGTCCCCTTAAATACCCAAATGGTATTCGTTGTTAATTTGTACGGATTGTTTCATATAATATTTTGGCATTTCCGCAACTCGTGCGCAAAAGTATAACTTCACGCACTTGTATCATAAATAACTATTGTGCCAATCAACTTGATGATAAGATTTTTATCCTTATTTATAATTAATACTACTGTATATTTTTGTTAAATGAAGTTTCATCCAGAGTAAAATGAATTCTTATACTAATATGTGTATTTATTCATTGATTCAAAAAATTTGATTATTGCTTAAAAGGAACTAAAGTTCCTACCGTGTGTCCCGCGACACGTTCTACCGGAAATCGAAATATTAGCAAGTTACTACTTTATGTACACACTGTATATAATCAATATGTGACAAAAATGTTTGAGAAATTCAGCTGTGAAGTTTTAAAGAACAAAAAAAAATGAAAAGTAAATGAATTGTTCACCATTGAACAAAGCTTATTCTCCTCGCTTTTTAGTAAACACAAATTCTGGTATGAACATGACACAGGATGAAGTTATAAGTCTGTTCGTAGAGCAGTCACAAACGGTTGGAAGCTGGACGACTCATGCGCAGAGTCTTTTTGTGGACGGTTTTTATTCACTGCGCAAGAGTCATCCAGTTTCCAACCGTTTGTGACTCTACGAACAGACCTTATATGTAAAAAAACCAGAGTTTTGAAACATTTTATTCATTGGAACCTAATAAATATATTTTCCATCATTTCAAAACACATCAATTTCTAAAATCGTTTTCAGTTAAAATTGATAGGAAATGTCTGAATCGTTCTATCCAACGCTCCTAGCGTAACCTAATTTAAAATTGAAATTACATCGGGAAGCACCAGAACTAGAAATAACGTACAATTTTAAAGGATATTTGGTACAAGTGTGGGAGAGAAAAAAAGATTTTTTTAGTTCTACCAATATATTCATACGTAGATCGCTGTGTGATCGAAGGACTTTTCTGACGTGACGTTGGAATTGATGATTAGTTTTGGGAACAACATATTTTCAAGATTAAATTGGGAAACGATAAAATTATGGAGACTATATAGTATGGATGAAATGTAAATAATGTCAAATGTCATTTATTATGTACCTACGCTGCCCCTAAATTAGCCAATAAAATGTGTTTTAAATGAATCAGCGAATTACATTAAATCGAACAATACAATAATTTGCATAACGTATTTAGCATAGCTCATGAGAATATTTATTTAAACAGTTTGTCAATATCTAATTAATATTATTAAATATTTGAATTACCCGATCCAACCAAGTTATAAAACCTTGATATAAGGTCCTTGAAAAGAGTTTCAAGGAATATTAAGACGGTATCTGAAACATCTTTAAATATTCAATTAATCATTCAAGTTATACTTTCCACAAAATAAAATTAACTGTTGAATATAGAACCGTAAAATTACTGGAAGTGGAGTCTTGTTTGATGATTGAAGATATTTTAACTGTGAGCGACATAAGGTTACCTACATGAAACGTTGGTTTACTAATAAACCGGATACGAAAAGCCCGATTAAAAATTGGTAGAGTTTTAACGTACCGGGTGATCAGTTAAGGGTAGCGAGTGGCCATATCTCATAAGATATTGGTCGTATGGATTTAGAAAAAAAAAAAATTCATGATAAAAGTCACCAAGAGAAATTGCTGGAAATTATTTTCGAGTTTGTCAAACGTCCGCTAGAGGGCGTAACAACCAACACTAAGTAGAAAAATGGGATTTTTATAGAATTTTGCCTAATGAAAGTACATGGATGATTTTTATATTTACTGACTATTCACATACACTTTTTGTCTAAAATGTTTTATTCTATCTATAAAAATAAAGCAGTGGGGGAAGTTCAATTGTTTTTTTAAGCAAAGCAAGATTTCTCAGGTTTCGTTTGACCGATTTTAACGAATTTGAGTTCATATGAAAAAGCATAGCTTACACTACAAAACGCTTTCTTGGTTTTGACTTTCGTCTTCGCCGCTAGATGGCGTTAACTGAAATGGTAGCAAATTTTTGAGTTTAAGAAAAAAACAAATGTGATGGTATATTCATTTTTACATATTTTAAAAGATCATACATTTTTCTAAAATTTAATGGAAAATTAATCATCTACCTATTTTGTACCGTTGATATTGAACAAAATATAATTTTATGACATTAAAAAATGGCACGCCACTGCTTTTTATCAAAATAAAAATAATTTTCGTGATCACTTATTAGTTACTAACAAAAAAAACCTTTCGACTTTTTTTCGTTGGACAAACGGTTTTGGATTGAGTGCAGTGCCGTGCCATTTTTAATGTAATAAAATTATATTACATTACACTTGTTCATTTCAAGGTTTTTTGTGTTGCGAACAATGTTCGTGAGCGAATTGCAATAATGAAAACATAAAAGATCATATGTAGCGTCGATTATCAAGTTTGGGTCTTGGGTGAAAGCCTTATAGTCCGGGAAAGTAAGGAAGTTAAACATCAAATGTTTCCCATCGCTGATTTTTCATTTTTAAATGAAAATATATCGACCCAGCATCACTCTCTTAGATTGTCTAATAATTTCCGCTGGAGCTTGTGACGCAGCTTGCAAGCACAGCTCGGACTACCTCAAATTCAAGTGATTTATGCTCATATCATTTCTGGATGTGTTCTTACGAAAAAATCGTGGAGATGAAAATTGCAGCAAATCGTATGCTCTTGAAGGTGACGTAAATAGTTTTTCCTAAAAAATTTTTTTCCGATGTTAAATTTGCCAAAAATGGAAATAATTTTCGAAAATCATATTTTTGGCTGGTAATTATAAATAAAATATTAATATCGAGGTCAAAACATAGATAAACATGGAGGGCGAACTTCTAAAAATTCACGTTTTTTTAGATTTGCAAAATTCAAAATGGCGGCTGCTCAAATTGGAAACAAATTTTTTTTTCAATCGCGTTTAAATTTATGAACATCAATGATATCGAGAAGCAGTTGGTTGCAATCGATAGAATGAAAGTTATATTTATATAAATAACATAAACAAAATAAAAAAAAATTTTACATAATTTTTTGGAACATTTACCGAAAAAAAAAATTTTCCATCTAATTTTTTCTCATTTTGGCATTGAAAAGTTTGTTAAAAATATCTTTTCACGTTATAAATATGTTTGTTTTTGAAAGACGAGTATTTTGAAAAAAAATTTTTTCAGATGCGACTTTTACAAGCTGAGATAAACAAATTCAAAGTCTGCTAGATACTGTCATAATGTCAATTGAAATTTTCAAATTTTGATAACTTCGCTAGGTTGTTGAATCCCAACTCAACTTGAACACAATTTTTCATTTTTCTACCGTCAATTGGTCTATTCAAAATTTCAAAAGAGAACAGTAATCCTAGCTCGCTCGGCCAAACGGTGCGGCGGCAGCTGCTTGGCGTAGTGGTGGGGGGTCAGCGCCCGTTCGCAGTTCAACGAAGCTTAAACCTTTATTTTGGTGTTCTTTGTAAAAATTGTGCATTTATAGTATGGTTATTATTAATATGATTACATATGTTTGGAAGATGATGAAACAGCAGAGCATAATTATTGTGCCTGCCCCGCCGCGGCTCGAATCAGAGGTATCTGATGTTTGGCAGGGTCTCTCTCTAGCCCTTGGACTTGAAATATCATTCACCCAATAAACGTATCGGCCTTGTTAAGCTGAATTTGTTTGGTGAAATCTGAATACGTGTGAGCCACAATAGACTCTTGCGAGTCGCAGGTCGCAGTGGAGGGCCTCATAGACCCACCCACCTAACCTAACCCTAACCACTAATGGCTCAATAAGCATCATATTATATTGCTTGAATTTCCCTTGATATTCAAAATTATCATTTCACTAAGCTATATTAACGTTTTAACATTATAATCATCGGAGTAAAAGCTGGGATAATACGGATTACCAGTTCCTGAGTAGTGACCAAGCTCCCTATAACGGTTTGTTATTGAATTCGATCATTCTGGCTTTTAGACGCACTGTTTTCATAACAAAGATGCATACAAACTATTTGTATCCATGCAAACTGAAAGGGTTATCTATAAATTATGCATACTTTGCACTATGGCACAACATAATATAAACTGCAAAGTCTACCTTATCAAATGACCAATATTATCGAGCTATATTTCAATCTAAAATTACCATCAAAAGAATAATTCATCAACAGCCCAAACAGATAGCGTAAGCGGCCTACAAAAAGTAGTGTGCAAACAAAAATCATATTTTTATTACATAAACGCTTTCTGAACATTTGACCGGCTAGCCTACATTGAAATGTCGTTCCAGATGAATAATGTTGGAAACAGTCCAAATATAAACGATGCTCGAATACGCTGGATTATAATATAATCGGAGCATTTCTTCTGAAAAAATGGGATGCAAATGAAGATAGAAACAGTTACACTCCAACCGGTATCACGTGACAAGGCGGAGCTTCCAGAACGTCAATATGTGGATGATCACAGTAATTTTGGGTATTTTTTTGATTATTATAATTAGGGAAATGAGTTTCAAATAATTGACACAACAATTTAATTACTAAAAGGATGAGGCAATGATTTTGGTTAGGCGTGAAATGAGTAAAACTGGAATATTTAAAACAGAATACACAAATACAAAACGTAAGATCACAACAAAATCAACTTTGAATAACACGAGTAAATGAAACAATGCAACAGTGTGAAAATATCGAGCTGCCCACCTGCATGCCCACTGCATAACGTCTACCGTACGATTGGCTTTGCTGGATCCCCACTTTCAAATCTGTTAAAGCGCATCGTCAGCTCATTTCACGAGATACCGGCCGGTTGGAGTGTACAGAGATATTCACGGTTTCAGAGAGTAGGGATACACAACATATTTTTGTACCACTTTATTGTATATCAGCAAACTTTCACTTTGCATAAATATGATGCAAATTTGACATTAAAGGTACGAAAGTATAGTTTTTTGTAAAATATTGGCAATAAATATAATAGGAATAATAAAAGATGAAAGGATTGCATCTAACATAAAACCGTCAGCACAGTGTACGCGTATGGCATCAGAGCAATATATGTTCGCGTATCGAGTCCTATTATTATGTGTCGTGTTAAAACGTGTTCTGGAAAGGCCAATATAGAATTCAAAACATATGTTACCCCTACTGGTGCTGTCCCCAGAGGAACTTTTTTGAATATTTCCAGGAAAGGGCTAATTGGAATATTCTAAAAGATACATAAATTGTCTGTCTGAATTCTATAATTTACTCTTGACAATGAAAATGTAATTTGTAAAACAAATAAAATTTAAATCAACTCACCTTTCTCAGGAATAGTTCATTGCATCCCTCTGCATCAGGTTTACCTTTCCAATGCATATGCCTGTATCTTAAATTTCCAAGAAATCTGGAACCATGTAGTTTAGACACCTCCAAAACCAACCGTCTAATATCTAACTTTTTCACTTTAGCACAATGTTTTTTATGCCTTCTCCTTTGCATTTCTTTTTCGTCCATTTCACTGACCTCCCCTTGTGAGGTTAATCCTTCTTCTGCCACCCAAGCACTCAGAACAGTTTCAATGAAACTAAAAAGTTGTTGCACGTTGGGTTCCATTTTGTTATAGGAAACGTGCGACGTTAAGTTTGCGTTAGCACACACCTGTAGTAAGAGATTGTCGCCGAAGTGTACAGTTTTGTGGCGTCGACGCTTGGACATTAGGGTTTTTTCTGGGGTTTCACCGTTACAAACAGAGTTTCGACTACATTTACTACTGCAAGCGTTTGATTCCACCATTTTTTTTAAGATAAAATTTTATCAAACATAACTTTTTTTTTAATTTTCTGATTTAATTTTTTTTAGCCCGGAGTTGTTAGGAAGGCACTCTGTTTTTACGTTTTAGTTTACTTTTTACACTCAACATTTAAGGCAAAATAGTAGTTTAGCAGATATCACAGCGATTGACGATGTTTGAAAAAATTATATTTTAATATTACACATTTTCTGAAATAAATTTCGAATAAAAGCATTATTATTATTATTATAAAAAAAATTATTAATTATTATCGTACTTATTTTCTCAATCAAGGCAGAAAAACCTCTTGGTAATTAAATTAAACAGGGAAAATTATGTTAGTTGCGAGATATCACTTATTCCAAATTGAAATTGTTTATAAAAGTATAAATACGGCATCGGCGCAGTCAAGTTTTTTCAAGATTAAAAGCACACTCCCTGCTTACGCAACTCACATGAAATTTTTTTCCTGTAAGCCGCTCTCTGGATCTGTTATATCCTCGACCAGAAGGTGAGGAATTTTCTTTTGTTTCTTTTCTCCTTCAAGTGAAATTAGCACTGCAGCTAATTCCTCAACCTAAAAGTATTTAAAAATATGCTTCGACTACAAGTACTTTCGCATCCGATTCAACTCTCTAGTTTCATTTGTCTAGATTTGTAATGACCTTTCTCCAAAACTGTGTCATTCACGTTGCGTTTCCTTGTATGAGGATATATAGTGGTGGTAGGTTTACTATTACCTCCAGGGCCGCAGTCGGAGTCGTTTCCATGGCCCCCGTGATACTTAGGCAGGCCTGCCTTTGAATACCACTTATCTGCCTCAGAGCTCCAATCTGCAGTGTCCTGGGCCACTAGACAACTGATCCATAGGTTATCATTGGCCTCACAACCTGTGTATATAACCATTTGGTCATGTTGGGATTTAATCCCCAATTCTTTCCACACATTTGCCTGCACCATCCAAGGGCGATTCTGGCCTTGTGTGTGGTTTTTTTCAATGTGGGAGTTCCATGTGAGCTTTTGGTCGAATATCACCCCTAGGTATTTAACTTCTTTCGCAAATGGAATTTCCACTCCGTTAATTTGCGGCTTTTGTAGACCTTGCAATTTTCTCTTTTTTGTAAACGGTACCAGTGTAGTTTTGTGGGGGGTTCACTGCCAGTTTTTCCCCCCCTACACCAGCCACTCACTATATCAAGCGCCCTTTGGGTGCGCTCTGATATTGTGTCTGGAAACCGTCCTCTTATCACGATAGCAATATCGTCCGCATACCCCAGGCACTGAATACCTTCATCTGAAAGCCTTACTAGGAGCGTGTCTACTAGAATCGCCCACACTTAATTCTATTGCATTTTTAATATAACCACGACTTCCGCCCACTACCAAGCACAATTATGAAGTGTCGTGACGCCTCGCTGTGGTCCGTCTGAGCTTAGCCTAATGCTACGTACAAACGGGACACTAAAATGTCGACACTTGTGTCTAGAGCGCTCTACTGCTTGTTTACACGTCGGTGTACATTTTTGTGTAGAGTAATGTCTAGAGCTGGTCTAGAGCAGTTTACTAGATTGAAGTTGCTACACTTCTCTAGCATGTGTTCACACACAACATTTGAAAATTGTGTAGACACCACTGTGCAACTGTGGCTATACGCTTCACGATGACGAGAGTAAGGCGTCGGTTTTCTGGTAACCTCGGAACAAGGAGCACCAAAGTATTCTGCAATTTTTGCAATAGCAGCATTTTTTTCGTTCTATCTTTATAGATAGTGGATGAGATATCCCACAACTCGGGACTTGCTTCTAATAATTCAATCAGTTTTTTCGTATTTTCTCTAGTCCACAAAGCCAACTGGATATTATTATTACTACTCATTTTAATAATAAAAAATGATAATCTCTATTATTGAATTATTATTGGTAATAAAAATACTACTACAAGTGCACCGCGCTCTAGCAACTAGTTTCAACTCGTTGGTAGATCTACACCTTGTCTCGACACTTAGGAAATATCGTGTCCAGACCGTAGTGTATCCTATTTATGTCTAGAGCGATGTAGCGACATCAAGTGTATGATCTAGCGACATTGCTCTAGGTGGTGTACATACGAAGACACTCAATCTATAGATCTAGTCTAGACACAAGTGTCGACATTTTAGTGTCCCGTGTGTACGTAGCATTACGATTTCTATTTTTGTTGATTGACCTTGACGTGAAATTTGTGGTGCGAAATGGATTCCGGTTAAATTTTAACAAGCGGAGGCGTATATTTAATAATATCCAATTCCCGGTAACAAAATACAATTTGGATGGCTCTCTGTTTTATCGTTACACGGTTAACAAAATATGTTTATTCGATATTTTCTTCAACTGGCATCTAAAAATTAATTGAATATTGAAACTGGTCGATACTTTGTTCACAATATATTAGTCGATTGTAAAATGTATTCAAATATTCTGACCTAATTTAAAAAAAACGCTATTAGATCAGTTGAAAGATGTAAAGTTTAATGAAAAGAAAACTAACGGTGGTAATAATTGAAATCCATTAAATAGAGTGGATTGGTGGCATAAACTGTAATAATCATAATATTGAGTGGGCCTACATTGGATGCGATCTATAAAGTAGTTAATGCTCTACATCAGCTTAGCAAACGGTAGAGATCAAATTTCACACATAAATTGATGAGAATAGATTTGGATATTAAAAATAATTTTAAACATTTTAAAAGGGTGGAAAAATGTAATGAATAATATCAAGCAAGTTATGTCGTGGAAATGATCAAAAGGAAAGCATCTGGGAATTCCAAGAGGATATCAAAATCAACTTCGAAAATGTCATCCATAAAGAAAGGTATTCAGGTTAAATGACCTGTCAACCGTGATTTTAAGCAAAGTCGAACTTAAGTCGACCTAATCGGGAGTTTAATATTAAGTGCTATTTAACTAGTCTTTTCATTAGGCATGGATCCCAAAAACAGCCCCTGATTAACATGATGAAATAAAAATAGAATGGACTTCTTTTTGGCAGGAGATCTGCACCAATAAAAAAAATAGCGTAAAGTATTCGTGGATAACTATTCTTTAAAATCAGAATTAACTAACATAGGACTGACACTCATAGGATAAACATACTAACTCACAGCCAGGCAACTCTTGCAGCTTTAAACAGCCGCAAGTTAACATCAAGACTGGTAGAAGAATGCCAGAAAAAATTAAATGAACTAGCAGACCACATTAAAGTAAGATTAGTGTGGGTGCCGGGACAGACCGGTATTTCTGGAAATTAACAAGCTTATGAACTCGCGAGAAGAGGTTCAGCAACAGCATCTTTTGGACCAGAACCAGCTCTTGTGACCACAAAGAAGGTAGTCCGAGGGCAAATACAAAAATAGGTTCAAAGCCAAAATAGACTTCAGTGCAGGAACACTCCAAAGCAGGTACACAGTAAAACCTTCATAGGTGATGTGTAAAACGGGCCAAAGAACTACTGAATATCAGTAGGAATGAGCTAAGAATTATCACAGGTTATCTAACGGGTCATACTCTGGTAAAAGATCACCTGTATAAAATAGGGTTATATAGCGGGGACCTCTGATGCAGACTTTGTGGCATGGAGACCGAGACCGTAACCCATATCTTATCTGACTGTGAGGCACTGGACTCAAGGAGACAAACAATGTTCGGAGAAGCCAATGTGCCACCTGATGTATATGGCACACATCCAATGGACCTATATTGTCTACTCGAAGGTACGGGGAAAACTGGATGGGTGGACTAAATGTGGGAGTAGAGTAAAATAAGCCAATAGGCTGTAGTGCTCCCGGCATCAGAACGGCTTCCAAAAAACAAAAAAAATTATGTGAATTCTCACATATAGTTTTCGAGGCAATCAGACAAAGCCTTGGGCAACGAAAGCGTCTTTGTAGTTGATCCTAGAGATCATCAACAGGATTGAGATCAGCTAACCAAACCGTTTATTGGGGATTTTTGCATGCGGCAACTATGTTTGAAGGGTTCATTACAAAAGTTTGCAACATCTTTAATAGCGAAGATAATAACGTAAATAATAAACTAAAATGTTCATTTTGGCTCACTATTTTGGCACCAGTTGACACCTTTCATTGTAGTTGGTGCTTCCTATGGAGGGTTTAAAATTTCGGGTAATAAGCATCTTCATAATATACATATTTTTAAATTTGATTATGATTCAAAATTTCGAGCGCAATATTGCTATGGAAGAATTCACACGAAAAGTCATCGCTACAAGTTTATTAGTTACAAGCATTCACTGTATGAAATAAATAAAAGATTGATTCCAGTTTATTTAAAGAAAAAAGTTTTTTAAGCGCTTTTTGTGAATTGGCAATAAATAGAACAGCTATTTATATTTACTCAAAAAGCGAACTCGATGAAACCGAATTTTGTAGACCATAATACAAATTTATCGAATCTTCATTTCATCCGGCCTAATATTTCGTTCGCGTTTCCCTAACGGCAACAACCTTTGTAAAGCTTTGATGTACTTTATTGTATTTTCCGGCATTTCTTCTCATAAATAAAACAAAATTCGTAACGCTGCCATAAAATGATATCACCAATTTGAAAGTCAATAATTGCTGTACCGGTTCAACCAATTCAATTGTGATTTACAAAAAGAGAACACTAAAAGGAAATGTATACTGTAAGCACACGGACACTTATCATTCCAAAGCGATAGAGTCATTAGTTTATTAATTTGCGGTTGAGACTTTAGAAACAGGGTACGAACATTTACGCAAGTTAAGGGAGCGATTTAAACTGCAGACAAGTCTCTATGGAAATGCTAGAGAGGACAGATAACAAGTAAGCCACAAGAGATAAAATCGACGTTTTAGAACTGTGCTGGGCACACAAATGGAGGAAAGGTTCAAACCCTGAACATGCATTGGAAATGTAACGGAATTTTCAATGAGTATCGGAAAATATTTCTCGCATCTTTAGTAATATCATAATCATAATCATTGAAAATAATTTGACAGATATTAGAAAACTTGCTGCAAGGCAAAAGATACGAGAGCCCGAAAGAAGACAATGAAGTTCCGACATCTATTTGGATGTTATACTGTCCACACCTCTTCTATTTGATGCTCTTTTGGCTGCCTCATGGAAAGTATTGTCAAAAGCTCTTTATATATCCAAAAATTCGTATACAATGGTTTTTTGGATGTCCAGAGCTCTTTTTAGTTCGATTACCTATAAAGCGTGCATTTTTTTACTTTGTTTTTCACTTTTTATTTCGATTCACTATATAAGGTGTGTTTTTGGAACTTTAGTTCTTTACGCCAGGTTATGTTTGATCGACCAGGGGTCGCGACGCAAAAGATCTGACCGTTACGCGTTACGTTACGCTACGTTATGTTACATTGCTTCGTTATGTGCCTTGCTTGCCTGCTTGTGCCTCCTAGTCTCTCTCTCGTTTACGAAGCAGCGATTCATAATAATATGCTCCTGCCGGGATTCGAACCCGGGCCGCCCGCGTGCAATGAGAGCATTCTTCCACTGAACCACCGATGCTATATTGAAACTCTATGCAAAGCTGGTATTCGCAGTGCTGGTGATCTACTTGAATTTTTTCGGATAAATTTTTACTATTATTTCCATAATTTTTTTTGCGTGATTAAGGGGTCTAGCACATTTACTTTTCGAAATACAGGGTGTTGAAATTTTGAAAACTTGAATGCTTTAATTCAATAACTTTAAAATGGATGGATAAATTGATTTGACATTTGGCAGGTTGTTTTTAAATGTAAAAGGGCATATTTTGAGAGAAATAGTAGTTTGTGCAACTAGTGTAGATATGATGGCCATATCGCACGAGGACGAAGTTTGAGCACGAAGCCGTAGACTGTAATATACCTAACTTCAAATTAAAAATTTAACAATTCAATTTTATGTTTCCACTAATTTTTTGGTAAGCGTACAGTTCTTGAATGTCCAATTTGTATAATGCTACGGATTCCTTTTTTAAATATACGATGCTGTTATAAGTAGATGTTGCCAGTCGGAGTCCCTCATGAAGGGTACCGTACCATTATCTATAATAATGAATATCCTGCTGAATATTTCAAACGTCTACCTGTTGTCGTTATTAATAACAAGCAGAATAATTATTTGAAAATAAAATTAACAATAAAAAAAACTTCCTCACGGGGAATCGAACCCGGGTCTACTGCGTGAGAGTCTGGTATGCTTACTACTCAACCACCAAAGAATATGCAAATCGTTTATCAATAACGTCAGATGTATTACATAATTTTTGCTTAAAAGGAACTAAAGTTCCTACCGTGTGTCCCGCGACACGTTCTACCTTTTTCTTAGTTTTTTTGAGAACTCGATGCTAGATCCATGTTATGTTTTTTAAATGTAACACCCTATATTTTACTAGTATAATGCCTATCACAAGTTTAAAAATTTGTTCGTTTAAAACGGGTCAAAATCGAGTCCAATGGGAGTCGGCTAGAAACATACATACAAGAGTGAAGCGTGTAATAAAAGGAATTAAATAGAACTTTTATCATCAAATGAATTATATAAGCTAGCAAGGCTTAAAGAAAAAGAAACAATAGAGCGACGGATATTAATAGTGTCCCCTTAGAATTATCCACAATATCATTCATTGTTCCCCAAAATATAGGGAGAGGGAGACATCTTCACCAACTGATTGTCAGGGAACAGCCCAACCAACCAACAGATTCACAAAATATTCACTAATATAAAGTGCTTTCAAAAAAATCTTATTCAGTTTGGTACAGGCTGGACCAAAATGCAAAAATTAACATTTAAAAAGTAAAATCCGCTTCCTATACCCAACACCAATTATCATTAAAATGACAACTCTCTGACTTTCAGTGGAAGGCATATAATGAATAAGATTCACAATGCCGTATCGTACTTGGATAATGTCAAATTGAAAAGCGAATAAAAGAAATAGATTTTTTTGTTTTAATATCAAAATAACAAATGTTTGTCCACACCATATCAATTTTTGAGATATTATTTTTCAAAAATCGACCTATTCAAGGATTTTATGGGAGCGCTGTACTTCGAAACCCAAGAAGCTTAATTAAATTTCGTAATATTGGTATAATTTCTTGAGTATTCTTCTATAAATATCTTCGGTCATGTCAAATTAAAACACGTAGAAAAAAATTCATGGAATAAAATATTCTCACGTTCAGTATTCAAATTCGAAATCTACATTCCATAATTGAACCTTCTTTCTACTTAAAACTTTTCTTAATTAAGTATTTAAGAAATAATTCGAAATTTTACAGAAACGTTCGGTTGATTAAGTATTATTCATTTATAAATTTGTTGTACGTTTCTCTGTACTTTCCTGACGTTTCAATTGTTACAAAGCTCGTAAACGTTTCTTTTGTATAATAAAAATATAAATAACTAAAGTCCAAATGTTGTTTATAACACTACAAAGGTCTTCGACGATAAATAAATACGACAAGCTCTTCGATTTCATATTCTCACGGATCTGTTAGATGTTATTCATTTGAAATCGTGTGAACGAGTGAAACATTTTTCTAAATCCCCATTTTCGAATATTCTACTGCATTTTCCGTTCAACCTACTTTTTTCAGATGCAAAGCGTCAATTTACATGTTTCCTTGCAGCGAGACATGTGGTAAAATATTCATATGAATATGAAATTTCAAATTTTTTCATTCAAATCGATACTGTACAAGTACAAGACATTCTAGTACGAGTGCTGCATATAACAACATAGTTGACGCCTGTCAACAAATATCAAAATCATGTGTAATGTATTGTTAACTTAAAGTTTGAGATCGATCCGTTTAAAGTTGTACCCAAACAGAATAATGAGTCAGTTATGATAATGTTCGATAATTTTTTGTTGGTATGGAGAATTAGCGATCCAAGAACAAATCCACCAACAACAGCAGTCACCCAGGAAAACGTCGAAACTGCAAGTGAGCTGATCCTAGAAGATCGACTTATCACATATCGTGAAATTGAAGCATTATCTGTAGCGTCCATTGCCAAGTTTTGGTAATGCTTGTTTTTCACATTTTAAGCTCGTTGGTGAAAACGGCTTTTTTGACCAGTACTTCTTTCATAGATACTACCTTTTTATTATTTTTACTTTTATTTCTTGGGAATCAAACCACAATAATGTTTTTATTTTTTTATTTCGACGTTTCGGTAGCGTTCCAGCTAGTCAAGATTAACTAATAATAATAGTTATTTATGATATGAGTGTTAAAAGTGAGGTTTTATTTTGTGAGTGAAAACGTTTGTGAAATGAGCGGAGCGAATTGAACAATTTCACGAACAAAATAAAATCACTTTTAACACAAATACCATACAATGTTTTTTGTACAACTTCCCTATTTTGATAATGAAACGAGCGAATTTGCAATGACAATAAATTCAAAATGCATTTTAGTATTCAAATAATCAAAAGATTGTTGTGAATGGCAGACGTTTACATAGCAGCGTGCTAAAAATATTTTTAACACTAGTGTTAAAAGTATTTTTAACACGCTGCTATGTAAACAATCGTTTTTAACATTGTTTGCTATCATTAAAAGTGTCACTTTTAATGACAGTTGTACAAAAAATAATTTTTGGTCCCTATCTGACACAACGAAAAAAATATGACAAATAGACAATCAATAATATTTTGAAGTTTAAGACTACAAGTTTTGTTGTCAAATTTTATCAAGGTCCATTCATAGTAGATCACATCTCTAGTAAAATGTGAAATAAAATATTTTATTTTATGACATTCCAAAGATATGATAGTCTACTAGAAATGGAATCCAGTGAAGTGCACGTTCCAGGAACGGTTTTTATTTTATTTTGGAAATGTTGTTAATAAAACGCGTTTGTTGTTACTTTTTTGTGTATGATTATTTTTGTTTTCAAAATATGTATGACTCAGTTTGGTGATTTTGTGTATATTGAAGTGTGTATCGATTAACAACTATTCCAATGATAAATCATAAGAAAACCTGATAACGCAGGTAATTGATTATTGGAAATTTCTCTTTCTAACATTGGTAACCAAATTTTACTACATTCGGCTGAAATACTAGCTACACATTTATCTGCGTTTAGTTGTATTAAAGCACTTTCTTTGATTTTTCGTCTTTTATTATTGGGCTCATTCAATATTATTTTTGTCGAATCCCATTGAATTTGATGCCCCTCTTCCCAAGCATGTTTACAAATACCTGACTTAAAGAACTCCCTATCTTTGATATATTTTTTATGTTCACTTATTCGGACTTTCAATAGTCTAGATGTTTCACCCAAATAGAATTTATCGCATTCACAAGATATCTGATATATGCAATTATTTTATTATTGGTTAATCTTGACAAAGGTGGAACGCTACCGAAACGTCGAAATAAAAAAATAAAAAAAACATTATTGTGGTTTAATTCCCAAAAAATAAGAGAAAAAATAATAAATAATGCCACAAGGAACATACAGAAGATACCTTTTTATTATACTCATCATAAATAATTGATTAGTTATAGGATTCATCAGCTCCTTATGATCAAGCTTGAATTAATATTTATCAACTTAATACGCTCATTGACAACAAATAGCAATTATCCATCATGTATCAATCATATGATCAAATTGTTTTTGAAGTGATAATTTCAGGTTATAGTTCTCTAGCAGTTTTTGTAAACTGGTTGTTGGAAAAAAGAAACCAAAGTCCAAATTATGCCTAAGCTGGTGAAAATCCGCAAGCACTAAAAAAGATGGAGCACCAGCAAAAACTTAGCATGAATGTCTGGACAGGCACACTAATGGCATAGCAGATGACAGCCTATGCAGGTTCAGTCAGGAAGAAGACGAAGCCGCGGAGCACATACTATGTGAGTGCGAAGGCCTAGCAAGGGTGCGGTTTCACTTACTCGGAGAAGAAAAACCGAGGGCAGAGAGGCAATGGAGGCGGTATCCAGGCTAATAAGTCTAATAAAAAGAATAAAGCTCTACATAATATGGGGAGGACCACAATAGATCAGCAAAGGTCGCAGTGGGATAGGACAAAGTCCACTCCAATTCTAATCTAATCTAATCTAATCTGGATAGGTTTAGTCGGCAAGGAATTACTGGAATCAGTGGTGTTACTGGTCGTTTAACAAGACAGGACTTCCTTAGTTTTTTGCAAAATAATTTACCCTATTTAATATATACTAAGTTCTTCTAATGACACAAATTGTCCTGCTAATTTTAGTCGAGTAGTTAGCCAATATTTTGACACTACGTATGAGAATTGATGGCAAGATAATTTCAATTCATGCGAGTTCATGACATTGAAAAAACATTTTGTATATAGTACTTTTCACGATCTAAAAAACTGATTTGACTTTACTTAGGCTTAAGATGCAAAAGAACCATACATTTTTTTGGATTAACCGTTCTGAGCCGCACTATACCTTGAAAAAAATAAAAAGTACTAAGTAAATTAGCCCAAAAGACTGATAGAGTTTTCAGATGATGATTAATTATTAAACTGTAGAGAATCCCTTAACATGCTGGCAAAAGACAACAAAGTGTCTCTAATATGAGTGCCGGCACATGGGAGGATTGCAGGCAGACCAGCTAGCTGAAGACGGCTCTAAAGGAGCGTTCACAGGTCCGGAACTGTTTTGTCGAATCACAAAGGATAACATAAGAGGGGAAGTCGGCAACTGGCTAATTGAGGAACACCAACTCAAATGGAGGCTGACACAAGGACACCCCCATACTAAGAGTCTACTGAATAAGTTAGACAAGGAACTCTCGTCCAGGCTGTTGAAACTGGGTAAAAGAAATTTGAAGACAGTTACCGACCTGGTGACTGGACACTGCACCCTGAGGAAGCATCTGCACAGGATGGACAAAGTAAGTGAGCCCAATGCGCAAAGAATGTGAGCTTCACGATGAAACACCTAGTCACATACTCTGTGAGAACTCACAAGGACTTAGACGGAAGCACTTTGGAGTGGAAATAACACAACCATCACAACTACTGATGATCCCTCCAGATAAACTGGTGGCCTATATAAAAGACTCTGGAAGCTTCTGGAATGAAAGTAGGTAGATAACATCTCAAGCGTATGAATGAATGAATGAATGAATTTATTATTCACCAACAGAATAAATACGACCCTGTTACGATTCATACCTTTATGGCTTTATTGTATGTCATTATCCCAACTCAGGTCAGGTCAGTGTCTTAGATCGTGAAAGGAGCTATACTTATTTATACTTGAAGTCTTCGAAGATATGTCAAAACACTCCTGCAGTGTTGTATTAAAAATACATCCCAAAAACCGGATCACTATGATCGTTTTAAATGAGGGTATTACAATTCACAGACACACAAGACCGGTATTAGGAAAAATACGTGACGTTGACTCACATTTTAGGATGATGTTCAGTTATTGTTCGAGCATGATAATACAGAAGCAATATTTGTTAAATAATATGCTACAATCAGCGAAAATGCTTCCGAATAATGATTCCATTTCCCAGAAGAGTGATTGTTTAATAAGCTGGTTTTTACATGTAAAATTCATAAAATTGTTATAATGCGATCGATAAATTTAATTAGGAATAATATATATCTATTATTTTCAGCTGAATATTCATCTACAGTGATATTTTGTTTGTTATTGTTTATATGTGCAATTTTTTTAATAGCTTTGTACATAATAGACAGACGTACGTAAAAAAATACAGGTGATGGAATCAATCCAATACCTTAAGAATCGTTTTCACTACAATCTGTGTATATTTAATAGATGTTGAATACTATTATTTCGGAACATGCTCTTTCATTACTAATTCAGTAGCTTTTCGTGGTGTACGTAAGGAGTATGTGAATAAATATTGAATGTGTGAATATGTGAATAAATTATTATTTTGGAAGTGAATCTACCTAAATCCTGAACTATGTCTCAACAGGCTTAATTCATTAAAGCAAGTCGGTGTTGTATTTTTGATGATAATGTAAATTTCTCACTCGACACATTTTTCAGTTTCCAAAATTTTTTGAAGTTTATTCATTTATGTTTTCCATAGTAGGATACATACATTACAACAATACAATCTGTACTAAGACCTAACATAAATAATATTCATCCCATTTTTCTCTGTTTTGATATTTTTTTGTTCTCAATAGTTTTTTACGTAATATAAAAATATACGATGAAAATTTTGCAGTATGAGAAAATTTATTGTTTTTATGGTTAAAAAAAGGAATTGATTTGTCATATTTATAAATTCACAATCATTTCAATCCGCATTCATGAGCTTCAACTCACTTTGCTCAAACAATAATCGAAAGTTTTAGGATCAATTTGTTGTCAAAACTCAATTGAAAAAATCATTCACCTATTGTACAGGAACAGTAAATAATTTTAAACGTATCATATAATTTCACCTAATAAAAATATTCAATAAATTTACATATTATTTATATCACTCTATAACTTTTTTTAAATTTATTTTTAAAATTCACTCCGATTAAAATATTCACTAGACATACATACCACTTTTAATTATTTAAAATAAACCGTCTACGTTTGCAACGAAAAAATTTTTATTTCGTCAGTTGTTAACTTTGCGTAAACCCTACATTAACTTCTCTAAGCGACGATACCGCCAAACTACATCATCTCTCCGAGAGACATGACGTCAAACTGACTATTTCTCGCAGTTAGCTCTGTATTGCGACGCATAGCGCCGTCTAGCGGTTTGAGCGGCAAATACGTAAGATCAATGGGGTTACGTATGGAAGAGATGCAGTGATATCTATTTCTCTATCAGAAATAATTATTGCAGAGCCCTCGGAGGGTTTCTGTTATTTTTGTTGGAGTTGAGTTTTAATTATGTTAAGTATTAAACGTTAGTCGGAAGTTGGAAGATGTATAAAGCATTATATTGGAATTTTTCATGTGAAAATAGCATACATTTCCAATTATTTTGTTTAACCCACGTGTTATACCGAAGTTAGAACATGTGTAATGCTCAAAATCATTGACACAGAGGCATCATTTTGAACATCGAGTACAAATTTATCTGGATGGTAGGAACTTTATTTCAACGTTTCGGTAGCGTTCCAGCTACCGTTGTTAAGAAAAAAAAGGTAGAACGTGTCGCGGGACACACGGTAGGAACTTTAGTTACTTTTACGCAAAAATTATGTAATACATCTGACGTTATAGATAAACAATTTGCATATTCCACGGTGGTCGAGTAGTAAGCAAACCAGACTCTCACGCGGTACCCCGGGTTCGATTCCCCGTGAATTATTTTACTTGATATTAATGACGACAACAGGTAGACGTTTGAAATAATTAGCAGAATATTCATTATAATAGATAATGGTACGGTACCCTTCATGAGGCACTCCGACATGGCTAACCGTAGCATTATACGAATTGGACAATCAAGAATTGTACGTTTACCACACAAAAATTAGTGGAAACATAAAATTGAATTGTTAAATTTTCAATTTGAAGTTATATTACAGTTTATAGAAATATTTATTTTCTAGATTTTTTCTTGAGTGGGTCGTAGGGAAAATATGCTGTCCAACTCGTGTGGATTGTCCATATCGCACTTGAACGATTAAGCACTCCGCCTACGACGTCGTGCTCAAACTTCGTCCTCGTGCCATATGGCCATCATATCCACCCTAGTTGCACAAACTACCATTTCTATCAAAATATGCCCTTTCACATTTAAAAACAACCTGCCAAATGTCAAAACAATGTATCCATCAATTTTAAAGTTATCGAATTAAAACATTCAAGTTTTCAAAATTTCAACACTCTGTATTTCGAAAAGTAAATGTGCTAGACCCCTCAATACTCCTATCATTTTGTCCAATTTTACGAGAGGAATCTACATGCAAACGTTGTAATTACCCTTAACGTTCGAGATGCTTACACCATTTTTGGCGCGATCGTATTGAAATAAATTCCGAATAAAATAATTTGAATTTCTTCAGAATGAACTAAATGTCAAAAGTGACATTTATACTTCTCGATCAGTTTAAAATATATTTTGCATTTTGGTGAAATTGTTTTTATGCTATTTATCACTTTTCGACGTCTGAACGGTAAGTAAATCACTTGCCGACGTGTTAAACTTAGAAACCAGTAAACACAACCTACCGTTCTGACAACCGATGCTGTAAATAAACAAAAAAGATCAATCGCGAAAAAAAAAGTATGGAAATAATAGTAAAAATGTATCCGAACAAATTCAAGTAGATCACCAGCACTGCGAATACCAGCTTTGCATAGAATTATTATATATCATAGGTGGTTTAGTGGTAGAATGCTCGCCTTAAACGCCGGCGGCCCGGGTTCGATTCTCGGCCGAAGCATATGAATCGCTGCTTCGTAAACGAGAGAGAGACTCAGGAGAGAGCACACGCACGCAAGCAAGGCACATAACGAAGCAACGTAACATAACGTAACGAAACGTAACGTAACGGTCAGATCTTTTGCGTCGTGACCCCCGGTCGCTTAAACATAACCTGACGTAAAGAAGTAAAGTTCCAATAAGGAATAAGTAAATAATTTTGTAATGTGTGTTATTCTCTGGCCATCCTAATAAGAAGCCAGCGATTTCTTTTTCAAATGTCCGGTTTTACAACATACAAATTATTCTACTGACGTTTTATTTTAGGAGGAACTGGCTGGTTAGCTATTTCCATGATTTTTTTACTATAATAGGAAAATAGTGAAAATTTGTCACTCTCTACAGCATCACAATACGCATGTTCTCATGTTCAAACTGAAAATTTGATCCGAAAAAAAATCACCAACTGTCAAATTGTTTCTACGAATGCTTTTTTTTAATTCGCATGCCTCTGACGGTTTCTGATAGTTTCTGACTGTTCTACGAACAAACCTATTATCAAGGGTGCGTTCACATACTTACTCCAGAGTTAAAGATTAACTCAGTATCGTTTATTTACTTACTCTAGATGATGGATCAGCCATCCATATAAACCACGTGACTTAACTCTCGCGTAACTCTAGATGTAACTCGAAGTAAGTTTATAAACACACCCCAAAAAACTGATTTGACGCTAACAATGTTGTCATGTGTGACTTTTGAAACAACATTTGTGATACAAAAACAAAAGTTTGTTCAAAAATTTATAATAATAACAAATACCTGTTAAACAATAAAGAACGATTTTTTTGTTTCACTTTTGTTAAAGAAAACTATTGATTGAAGTAGGTAACTCTCGACTTCTCCACTGAAAAACTCCATAACTCCACAAACTAAGGGTGAATGCCGTAATAACAAAGAACAGGAAGGAATAAGACAGTTATGACATATGTGATGGGTCGCTTGTCCTACAAGGTATTGTTGATGTCGAGGAACGTACGTCATTAATCGTAAGAAAATGGGACAAGCTTTAATATGAGATTATGGAGATTCTGTAACACGGTATTGTGTTGGTGATATACTTTGTTTTAAGGTTACCAACTAGAAAATACGCTGTGGAAGTTCGTTTGATAAAACTTTGTTGTTGGAAAGACTATTCAAATCAACTTCGGAGAGAGAGAGAGAGAGTTGTTATATATTGTTGTTATTTCTATTTTGTTCACCAGCAGTTATCTTAACTATGTTTATCTTAGGCAGAGATGAGGGGAAGTCAATATTTCAGTGAAATGTGCTGAGCTGCTAGAAAAGCCATTCATAAGTTTCCCAACTAATATTTCATACAATTATCTCGGGTGACATCTTTGTGGAAAGAGACAGCCAAAATTTTGGGTGAGTAGCATTTTTAAAATATTCCTGAATTTAGCCCTCTCAAATGTATCAACAAGGGATGTCTGCAATTTGGAAGAAAGAGAGGTGTTTATTTAAAAAAAAAAACACTGGGATTAAAGTTTTTGAATTGAAGCTCGTATGTCTAACTGATTTCTGAAAGATCTATCGTGCCCCTTTTTTCCACTTAGTTTTTGAGAAAGTTTCATAGACTGGTAGCTTCTTTTTTCCGGAGGAACTTTGGGATATCTGCAAAAGGCGCTATCCCAATAAAATCGTTCCTGTAAAGTGGTTTGATTTCTCAAAAAATCAACAAAAAAAAATAATGATGAATACAACACAAGGAACATACAGAGGATGTTCATATCATATAGGTATCAATAGTGAGTTTCTCCATAAAGTGAAAAGCAAGTCAAATCTTAAGAAAGGAGAACGGGAACAGTTTCGTTAACATACAATCAATTTTCGTGGTGAAAGTCTCAATTTTTTTTTCTTCTAGCTATTTTCCAAGGCTTACACCCTAGAATTTCTGTGCCATTCGCCAGTTAGTAGAAGTTCTCAGCTTTATCACCGCATAAACTGCATGTTAGCTCTGTATTGTATATTTTTAATTCGTTCAGGTGTTCCTACACTGATGCGTGACCAGATATGGAACCTGACATAATAGAGTACACGCATATTTCGTATTTTGCTTAGATATTAATTTGTAATCGTAAAGTTAATATCAAAAATACTAATAATATGAAATAAACCATTTTCCATTGGAAATTACTTCCAAATTTTAAAATAAAATTCAAATTTCAATGGACTTTCCGACCACCATCCGAGGATTTCCGAACACTACAGATGATACGTGTGATGTCATACAATTTGTTCACTTTTGTCAATATGGCTAGTATTGCATTAGGTTCTGTGTAGTTTTGTGTTTATATTGTATTTTAATCAACTATTAATTGCTTCATCGACGTGAAAATATCATTTATATGTTTGTTTGAGACCATTACGTGTTGGTGTGTTCTTTTTTTTATTTCTAAAAGTCAACGTAAAGTGGAAAGTGGACATAAATATTCGATATTTTCGATGATATCTTAAAACTTTTAGAATAAAATATTTTATTCACTAGTTCAGTGCTCAGTGTTGATTCTTTCATATTTTTTGAGTAAAGATATAGCTAGCGCAGGTTTTGTAAAGGCACAAACTGATAACTTGCCCACAACCACAATGCCCTTGAGTGCATTCTTGCTTGCGCCAGCGTCACCAGATAAAGTAACAAATATTTTTTCACTAGTTTCAATAGACGTTGATTTACATTCTGGAACAATGCAATACTTGGAATACCAAGTTTTTTTTCGGCCTTATCCATTTTTAAGGCTTTCAGGAACAAATTAAGTCACATAAGCTCAGAGCGTCATACACGAATAAGAACGTAAGCAAATGACGTTACTCCATGGGGCAGCCATCTTGATGACGTAAAGCGCGTTTTGGCGGACTTTCAAATTTTATGATTTTTGAAGTCGTTTTTTAAAAGTAAAGTTTATATTTTTTTGAAAAAATAGGCATGCAAGGTGTTAGGAGTCCTGATAAAGCGCCAATTCCCACCATTAGAAAAATTTATGCTTGTACCCTATTCTAGCCTGGTTTCTAGTTAGCAAGCTCACTGTACGTTTCAGACAAATTTTATGGTGTTCCAGTGCAGTTGTTTTAAAAAGTTTACCCAGTAATTTGAATGCTGCGTTCTGATCAAACTCCTCACAGATACCTGTGCTATGGTTTTTGGTATACTCAGAATCTGCCTGGATCGGAGTGAGTTTGTCCTCTTCTTCTTTTTGCAAGCTCGTCAGTTATAGGCTTCGAGTCTTCGGCTCCTCAGCCTTCAGGCTTTTTGTGCAGCTCTTGGTTGTACCGCGTACGTGGTTCAAACAGAACTGGCTGGTATCTCAATTGCCACAACAGCTAACCAGAAGAGAAATTTCTGGCAAAAACATAATAATATGCACTGATAGTAGACAAGCCCTATTAGCCTTGAACAGACAACGTGTTATATCGAGGCTGGTACTAGAGTGCCAACAAGATTTAGCTGACGTCTCGGCAGATAACAATATTATCCTGAGGTGGGTTAAAGGGCACGACAGGAGTAAAGGAAATCGCATTGCTGATTCTGCTGGACTAAAAATTCTAGGACCCAGTGACACCTACGGCCTAACGACTTCCACAATTGCGGAACTAGCCAAATGTTACACCCATCTTCAATCCCTTAATAGATGGGATGGAATCAGCAGATGCAGTCTTGATCACTCAAGATCACTCTGGGCGACCCTGGGATGCTGGTGCCGAAGAAATATTTGGCGATGATCAGGAAAACCTACCTTTAACAGTAGGATTTCTGACTGGTCACTGTCAACTAAGGAAACACCTCCATACTATGGGGCTAGTGGACACACCTCTATGCAGGATGTGTGAACAGGAAGATGAAACTGTCAGGCATGTCTTATGCGAGTGTCCGGAGTTATCGTCAATAAGAGAGTGTGTGTTCGGTGAGTCTTGGCCTACACCTGCCGATATAAAGGAGATGTCTCCTAGTGACCTGTCCACTTTCCTGAGAAGGACAGCATGGACAATGACCTAGGAGAACAACTCGGAGAACCCGGGCCGCCCGCGTGCAATGCGAGCATTCTAACCACTGAACCACCGATGCTATATTGAAATTCTATG
Organism: Galerucella pusilla; assembly: GCA_910591695.1. Classification (NCBI taxonomy): domain Eukaryota; kingdom Metazoa; phylum Arthropoda; class Insecta; order Coleoptera; family Chrysomelidae; genus Galerucella; species Galerucella pusilla. The sequence continues at coordinate 31,065 of CAJUYI010000014.1, read as the reverse complement.
CAAAGCTGGTATTCGCAGTGCTAGTCATCTACTTGAATTTGTTCGGATAAATTTTTACTATTATTTCCATAATTTTTTTTGCGCGATTAAGGGGTCTAGCTACTTTTCGAAATACAGTGTGTTGAAATTTTGAAAACTTGAATGTTTTAATTCGATAACTTTAAAATGGATGGATAAATTGTTTTGACATTTGGCAGGTAGTTTTTAAATGTAAAAGGGCATATTTTGAAAGAAATTGTATTTTGTGCAACTAGTGTGGATATGATGGCCATATCGCACGAGGACGAAGATGAAGCACGACGCCGTAGGCGGAGTGCTCAATCGTTCAAGTGCGATATGGACAATCCACACGAGTCGAGCAGCATATTTTTTCTACGACCCACTTAGGAAAAAATCTAGGAAATAAAAATTTCTATAAACTGTAATATAACTTCAAATTAAAAATTTAACAATTCAATTTTATGTTTCCACTAATTTTGTGGTAAACGAATGTCCAATTTGTATAATGCTACGGTTTCCTTTTTTAAATATACGATGCTGTTATAAGTAGATGTTGCCAGTAAACATGTGTGATAGGTGTTGTCGTTTATGAGATACAGGGTGTTGTACGTGAAATTAATTTTTCTTGGTGACGCTACTGATTTATATTTTTTTATTATTTTATTACAAGCAACATGTGTTAAACATAAAGAAAAAATAATACATTTCAGAGCAAATGTTCAAAATGTCCACCTCCAGCTAAAATGCAAGCATCCGCTCGATGTCTAATGGATTGTCGAATACGTTCGAAGATACCAGGATTGTTACGAATAACATTACAGCCGTATATGATACGATTTTGAAGATCTTGTACGCTTAATATCAGTGTTGTGTAAACAAGCGATTTCAAATATCCCCACACACAAAAATCCAGAGGATTGTGTCCAGGTGATCTAGGGGGCCACGGGTGTGGAGATCCTCGTCCGATCCAATGGTTTGAAAAAATATTATTTAAAAACTCGCGTACAATCACTGAAAAATGTGGAGGAGCTCCGTCATGCATGAACCACATGTTTTTGCATGTTTTTGCGTATTACTTCTAAAAACCAGTAGCGTCACCGGGAAAAATTAATTTCACGTACAATCAGAACTGACTTATTACAATAAATTCAACACCCTGTATCTCATAAACGACAACACCTATCACACATGTTTATATGAACTTTTCGTCTTAAAATTGAGTAACGAAGCGCCCCATATAATATTTTAGATTACTTAAGAAACACCCTGTATAATAATGAATATTCTGCTAAATATTTCAAACGTCTACCTGTTGTCGTTATTAATATCAAGCAGAATGATTATTTAAAAATAAAATTAACAATAAAAAAAAATTCCTCGCGGGGAATCGAACCCGGGTCTACCGCGTGAGAGTCTGGTGTGCTTACTACTCAACCACCAAAGAATATGCAAATTGTTTATCTATAACGTCAGATGTATTACATAACTTTTGCTTAAAAGGAACTAAAGTTCCTACCGTGTGTCCCGCGACACGTTCTACCTTTTTTTTAGATTTTACTCTATACTACGTTTTTGTTATGATTAATATCAGCTCTCAGTTATAGCGTTATGCTTTATGAATATTTGATTGATATTGCGCATGCTTGTATATCACGCAATGTCAATGTCATAAAGTAACTCTTCTGTTGATGGAAAAGAGAACACTTTGGATACTGGAAGCGAAAGAATATTTGAAGTGTATAGTTTCGGAAATAATGCTTAAAAATATTATCAAACCGTTCTTATTTCACGAAATTTTACCATAACATTGTTCCAAAAAATATTTATAACAACGTTATCTCTATTTTTCCGAGGAATTTTTGCATTGTAATCAGCTAAACTGCATTTCAAAGTATAAATCCCGATTTTCACTGAGACTACGACATTTCCGTATATCATTTTGCTCTTATTCCTATTTCTATTTCAACCATGAATGCGAGTTACGGCATCCTGTTTTCAAAACTTGTTATCAGGATAGCAGCGAAACGACAAAATCTGTATTGACTCGCGAACTTCCTCAGTCTCAGGTATTCATTCGAATGATTCAAGGCTGTGGGTGTATTCTATATTTAAAGTTGACTCTCAAGTAAAGCAGGTGTAAGCAATTGTATTGTGGGCGAAATACATTCGTTGTTGCCAGCTTTTGAAGGTAGTAAAGTAGTAAGGTAGTAAGCTCGGCTTAACATAAGAAGAAGCCATGCAAAATTTGCCAAATTGGTCGTGTTAAGTAGCCTTTTTTCGACAAATATGAATATTTCCATAAATCAAAGAAAAAATACTTTTGCACACGAATTGGATACAATATTTCTCTTACTAGCAAGCATTTTATCAAAATACAGAAGTTTAATATACCACTAGGACGCTTTCGGAATATTTTGTTATTTTATTTTTCCTACATCATTCTTCAAGCAAATTGTATTGAGTTTTGTAGATATTCATAGATTTTTGGGGCAATAAATAATGGTATTCTGTACTACTTTTAATATGTTTGGTGATGTATTTACGAAGTAATCCCCTGAGAGATCGTCACAAGAATCCATCCTTATAATTATGTATGTTTGTATTCATTTCTGAATTCTATATGTTTCAATCCCAAAAAAAACTCAGATTTAATATCCGTTTATCATACCTACCCATATTTTTATAAGACTAGGAATAACTAATTCAAGTTTTACGCACTCGAAAGTGTGTCTAAACTACTTCACTTTACGCATGTAGTAGAAAATAGTTTTCTATCCACGACCTCCTTTAAAATTAGTCATTTACAACGCTTTTTATATGGGACTTTTATTATAACATCGAAATGCGTGCGTAAGTGAACAACTCTTTTTATATGGGACTTTCATTATAACACCCAAAAGCGTGCGTGAATGACCAATGCTTTTTAAATGGGGTTTTCATTTTAACACTACGTAATGATCGAGTTACCTTGGATTTAGTCGTTTGTTGTATAAACTTTTGTGCTGTCAGTAAATTTGACAGAAGTGTCAGATATAGTGAAAAATATGTTCTGTCATATTTAAAATTTTAATTACACTTATTTTAAATGGAAGAACCTCGAGAAGAATGTATTTCTTCGGATTGCACACCACCTGAAATTAGAATTCGTTGTGTATATATTTGTTTATAGAAAATTTATTTTTATGTTTTTTAATCCCTTCAGAGCCACATTTTTTTATTTTTTCTTTATATGGTCGTAGAGAAAGTTTTGCAGGACACTTGTGCATGAAGTACTTTCGCGCACTCGTTGCGAAAAAGGCACTCGCTAAGGCATTTTCGCAACTCGTGCGCAAAAGTATAACTTCACGCAGTTGTATCGTAAATAACTATTATGGAACAAGTGTGTAAAGTAGCCTTTTTGACAAATGTGAATGGCGAATGCGACAATCACATGAGTCGAAAAAAGGCCTTTATACACGAATTACTTAGGCACTAGTGCGTAAAGTAAAGTTTTACGCACTCGAATGTGTGTCTAAAGAACGTACTTTACATACGGTACCAGAAAAAACATTTTTGTGATTTGCGCTAAGCAAAATTCAGGCAATTGATCGTATCAAAACAAAACTGGATGAAATAAATAAATGTTTATCAAAACAAAATAAAACCGTTTCATTAAAAAGCATGTGTTCTTTATGTGCATCAATATTATTTTGTGGCGATTTATGAGTTGCCATATCAGTATTACATATATTTTCAAATGGATATGTTCACATATTGAAATGATTCCTTCAATAATCTGGACATTAATTTTTATCCTAGATTGTGAATGTTGGCTTTTCAT
>CAJUYI010000014.1:0-17245 GCA_910591695.1 Galerucella pusilla | reverse complement strand
AATGTTTCTTTTTAGTTGAGCGGTTACTGTTTGAAACAGTATTTAAAGTTGAGCGCAAATGAAACAAAAGTTGCTCAATTTCGCAAATGAAATTATGATGTTGAATGACGTAAAAAAAATTAAAAGTGAATGATGTAGGTTCTTGCCTAACTAGCCAATTAAGTTTGGAGGTAAACTAAGCCAGTTCGCAGGGCTGTGTTACCTTATTAATCTTAAGAAAAACAAATTTTTGGCATAACTAAAAAAAACAGAAAAAGCTATTTTAGGGCGCCACTAATTTTCTTTCCTAAAAGAAAATTAGAAAGAAAATCGAATCTAAAGGTCAGATAACTTTTAATCTGTTTAAAAAAAGAACTTAAAGTTTCTGTATAATAAATAAAACTATCAAGATAAAAAAATGTATATAATTTCTATATTGATATTACAAAAATATGGGTTAATAACAATAAGAAAAAATACTTAGCACACTAGAACTTTTGTTTGTGAAGATAAAGTTGTACTGTAACTATTGATGTATTCCTATGGACTGTTCACTCCATGGAACTGTATGCAGGAAACTGTATTCAGGAAACTTGTTACTCCTAAGGGACTTGTATCACAGGAAACTTCTATTACAGGAAACTGTATTATATATTCCATAAACTATTTGTTTGATACAGTAAATTGTATCCCTGGAACTTGTTAGGTACTCCAAGAAATTGTATGCCAAGAACTGTGTTCCAGGAAACTGTGCAGTAATCCAGATGCTTATGATAAAACGGCATCTTTTGTTCATTCCAACTGGTGTTAAAACTTGCTACTTTGTCGACAGACGATGAGAGAAGACCTGCCGGAACCTTTCTCATTCTTGTTTAAAGACAATACGAAATTTCAAATTTCGCGGTAAAATATTTAAGTATCTTGATTTTTGGATCATTAGTTTATTCCACCACAAATCACAAAAGTGAAATAATTTATTAATTTTTCAAAAGCAATATTTTCAGGAAATATAAATGGACTATTCCACCAAAAACCAAAATTCTGAAGAAATTCAATGATAAATATAAAAGCTGAAAGGCTGAACGGAAAGTTCGAAAAATATTTTTTTCAAAATGAAGCGTTAGAGTAATTCTCATTATTCTTCGATATCTAATTAACTTTGTTGTAGTTTGTTACTATGTTGAGAACAATAAAGAACAAAGTGGTAATAACGAATAAATTAATAAATAAACACAAAACTGACAACAAACGTCGTTTTAAATTGTCAAGAAAACATATTTTTTTAAAATCGCAGAGCGCTTTCGGCTATTAAGCCATCTTCAGTGCTATACTTGTCAGGTATTTGTAATGTAATGTTTTTCTTATTTATTTAAACTGTTTGTACCGTGGGATAAAATTATACATTCACTATGGCTAATTAATATCGATTTATTAAAGAAACACTTACACACTATGATAAACTTAATTTGTATACACACTACTTAATGTCTATTAATTTATCTACACTCGGTATAATAATCTTCCTAATTTATCTTCAACACTATTTATATTCACTTCTGTTCACTCACTGTATACTGAAACTGTTTACCGATTCACTGTATACTGAACAACTGCCGACTCACTCGAAAATCCACGTATATATACTCCTCTTCGAATCTCTAGAACCTTCGCGATAAACCATTGTATGGCCTGGTACATTTCCAGAACAGTCTGGATATTACCTGCTAAAGAATCTTTCTAGAAAGGTCGCATTCTTCGTTTGCGACAGGACCGGCTTCGGAATTAGTGAGTTCGTAACAGTAACAAGAAACTTTTCTAGTCATGTGTACTCAGCTATAAAGATATTCACCGTTGTCAATTGTATCAAAGCAGCTGTGTGAAACAGGCGGCAATCTGACCAATCACTAGGCAGTAGAAATGCCAATTTAAGTTCTCTTGGTTTGAAACAAGGTAGAGTAACATTTTAATCGCTACTTGTTAGTTGAGTGTAAATTACGGACAAATATCAGAAAATTTGGAACTATTTATCTGTGTGACACGGCTTAGTTTCTTTAATAAATTCAGAAACGGAACATTTGTGACATCCCATATGTCTTTCATCTTAATGTTATTCGTAACATGTCACAACATTAGCGTAACATCTTCCCGGATAAATTATTTTGACTAGAGACGTTGAAATAAAAAATAAAACAAACCAGGATATGAGAAAAACCGGGCGATAGCAAAGCAGATAGGTCCTTTTTATAGCTATTAAAGCCTGTGAGATTTTCTAGATTTATCTGGCGTTAATCACCGACAGGCGTAAAGATTCATACCCAGCGGTATGTTTTTTGAGAACTTTTAAAGAAAATTAATGAGGTTAAACGTAATTCTGAACATATTTTTGTAAATAAAAGGAGGGAGAACAGTTTGGTTTGATAATTTTTTGGTCATTTAAAATTTTAGCCAGTGTTGTCGCCCCCGAATAATGAACATACTAGAAGAGTAAACAAACGTATTATCTGATGCCAACATAAACAATGTCAAAGTTTGTTCATTTATTCTTCTTGATTCCACAGATGTTGCCATTTAATATTATTTAAATCTAGTAATCATTCATTGACTTGAAATTTTTCATCGTTTCTTAATATGTCCTTTAATAATTATTATATAATCATTCAGATAAATGTATGAGAAGCGATTTTCAGATTTTATATCTGTCATGAATCGATGAAAAGTTTAATAGAGTTCAGTCTAAGGTAAGTGTGGCCAACAAAAAGTGGTTTTTTTTTTGACAAGAATGACAGTTAAGGTCTACCATTCAGAACATAAAATCTTTGCATGTTTTCCATCATTGCGAACATCTATATTGCTTATTTTTTTTTTTAAATTTGGTTTTCACTGTCGCATCAACCATGTTGGTTATTAGCGACAAAGATATATTTTATAAAGTTTTCAATATATTGATTTCAGTTAGGTAGTCTATTAGTTTATGTATGTCACACTGTTGACCTAATGCTGATTTTAATGTGTTCGGTATATTATCATATTTTATCCGCGCTCCATCATAATTGGGACATTCTATAACAATGTGCTTGACTGTCATTTGCTTGGAACATGCAGCACACTCTGGTGTTCTCTGGTTCTCTGGTGAACTTGATATGTATTTGGGATTCCTGGAGTTCGTAGAGCTCTTCCTTAATCCCGATGACAATAGGGTGTTTACTATGAATTTGTTGAATAGATTCTAGTGAGCTAGGAGAGTCTGTGATTATGAGGACTTTGGGGGCATTAATATTTTTAGATAATTTAACGGCTTGTAACAGTGCATATAATTCTCCAGTGAAAACAGTACTACAAGGTGGTAATTTGAAATATAGGTTACAATGTGTTGTAACACTTGCTTTATTTGTTGTTGTAACACTTGCTTTGTAACACTTGCTTTATTTCTTTATTAAAATAATGAATACAACCCCGAAGCGTATATATTGAAATTTAAATTGACTTCTTAGCTGAATACTCAACATATCGGTGGCCAATAATCCTAGGAACTTTTGGCAAGTCACCATTTCATTTCTGTTATTCTGTCACTAGTTATGTCAAATGTCAGTTATATTTATTTGTCTTGATATTCGTTTAATTGTGTATGCCCATTTTCGATTAGATTTTTGTAGCATTTCTAGTTAGTTGTATCTCTATTCTTCTAATTAATTTTTCCACTGACATCTGATATAACTAGTGACAGAATAACAGAAATGAAATGGTGACTTGCCAAAAGTTCCTAGAATTATTGGTCACCGATATGTTGAGTATTCAGCTAAAAGGTCATTTTAAATTTCAAAATATACGCTTCGGGGGTGTATTCATTATATTGATAAAGCAATATAGACGTTCGCAATGATAAAAAACATGCAAAAATCTTACGTTTTGAATGGTAGACCTTAACTGTCATTCTTGTCAAAAAAAACCTTTTTTTGTTGGACATACTGACCTTAGACCGAACTTCTCTATTGAAAATGATGACTGAACATTATGTTTTTTTTTTTCGTAGATACCAGAACAACAATGCTTAAAGTTGACTTGGAGAAGGGCAAAATAAAAAACAGCGATAAGAATGAATAGTTAGGATCGTAAGGAGCAACCAATAAACACTTGTAGAGAAAAAAAAGATCGCTTTGACAACGTTTTTGAATAAAATATTTGCGAAAGTTGCATTCATCCACTTCAATAATTGTTGAGTAGTGTATTTCGATCGTTCGACAAAAATACAATGTCTGACAACTTTAGCTTTCAACTCAAAAACGTACAAACTGGAAAATAGCTCTTGAGACTTTCACATTCTTGTAAAAAGGACCCACTATAATTTCTCAACGTTTTTCGAATAAACGTACTTCCAAAAGGGTCGTTTATTCCCAAAGGATTACACAAGATTAAATTTTATTTGGCGACGTCCCTTTTTTTTCTTAATTTGCTTGGCTTATGTTTCGAATTGGATGATATTTTTCGTGAGAGGAAAAATACTTTTTTTCAACGATCGCTATACGCCTTTGTGTACCAATTAATGATGTTTTTCCACTACTAGCTGAGAAGTTGACAATTTATTGCTCCTTCTAGTCAACTTAGAAGCGGAGATTCTCTATTAGTGGTTAATCATTTTTTCTATCATTAACCTAGGAAAATAATGGACAAATTCAAATATTTTGAAAGTTCAGGGATAGCAGTTCAACAAAAACTTGTGCAACATAATTTTGTATACTCAGGAGATTCCTTCTTACATATTTGTTTGAAATTACCTATCAAGATAAAATTATCTGAATAAAAATGCCATTAGTTTAAAATTCGCGCTCAACCAAAAATGATTGATGACATAACCAGTACGTTCATAATAGTTGCTTTTTTCTGTCCCCTGGCTTAGCTTAGCTAATTACAGAATTCTTAGCTGAGCTGAATTATAGTTCGAACGCACATTTCAAACGCTGTAAAGTCGACAATATCGGCTCAAGCGCATTTGCACACAAGCAAAGATGGCAAAGGTAAAGAAATTAATAAATCAAAAATTAATTGAATCGAAACTTTTAACTTCTAAGGTTAAATAAAATAAAAATTACCAGTAAAATCAGAAAATGGATTTACTGGATCCACATTTGGAACAACACAACAGGTCTCGAAGAAGGTAAACCTTCATTAATTAAAATAAAAATTCAAAACGGATTCTATTAAAAGAGCTCCAAATATGTTTCCTAGGGTTAGAATCTTTATCAGATGTCAAAAATGAGTGACTTTACTTGTATTCGCGATTAAAGTTAGGTAAGAAATTTTGTTAAGTTAAAAATCCGGCATACTTGGCGGAGACAAGGGGGGAGGTCAGTTGATCTTAGTAAATCTAACTTCATTGGCAAAACGAACGCTAGCTTAGCTAAGTTTAACTTAGATTATTTCAGATTGGTGGTAGAAAAAAAGCAACTAATATATCGAAAACTGACAGTGTACTTGTCAGTCAGAGTACGTGGTAAACGCTCCACGTGGAGCGTTTTTGAATTATTTTCAATTTTTGTCTTAAATCTAGCTAGTACTGAAAAAAATTGAATGTATACACCATGGTGGTGAAGACATTTATAAGCATCGCACCTCATTTCGCTCGGTCATTCATAATAGTAATAACCACCTTGGTGTATAATATACTATTTATTTGAGGATATCAATTATAGAAACATACAAGACTGAATTTCTGTTGAATTAAGAATTGAGTCCGGAACGTGATAGTTCAACAACAATAAAAAAACTGTTCTCACCATTTCTCCTGCGACCAGTTAATTTTGCGAATCTATGTTATAGGTACTATATAAAAAAGTCAATTTTTGTTCGTATTTTATGCGCTGCCGTACCGTCCATCTGATAGCACAATTTCTATTCTGATGCTAACTGCAGATTGGCTTCCAAATTTCTGATGCTTCTAATTGTTATAAGCTACTGTTAATGACATCAAAGGAACACGCGAAAAGACAAAAGGAATTTTTAATAATAAGAGAAAATGATTAAAAATCACTAATTTTATGAATCTCACTTTTTATTAGGTGGAGACAAAGAAAATACACGTTTATTGTATATATCTATACACGTTATCCCACGACGATTAAGACAAGTAATATATCAGAATTGGGCAGTAGTAGATAATTATAGTTTTGGGGGTGTAAATAAGAGCTAATGCTGCATCTTTTCTTGTTATTGTGTTACCCAATGAAGTATGTGTTTTTGGTCACGTGATGTCGCATTCAAAATTATTAATGGAACAACCTGTATATTTGTGCCTTTCTGTGTTCCTCCCGATAAAACAACTCCAACTAACCAGCACACTTGGGGTCTAAAGTGATTGATTCAAGAGCTACAGGTACTTGAAGGATTGAAAGTTAAAATTAATAATTAATAATTTTGAATGCTACGTCACGTAACCAAAAACAAATACCTCATTGGGTAACAGAATAACAAGAAAAGATGCAGCATTTTCTTTAATTTACACCTACAAAATTATAATTATCTACTACTGCCCAATTCTGATATATTATTTGTCTTAATCGTCGTGGGACACCTTGTATAGATATATCGGAAATTCTAACAAATATCTTATTCTACAGGGTGTCCCAGGAGTTCGTACCAAAAACTTGGGAGGTGATAGAAAGGCTAAAAATAATGATGGTATTTCATATAAAATTTTTTCTTTACGCCCTTCTTTAAGGACCAAAAGGCCCTAAAGTTGGGAATGGAAAATGGTTTTTTATTTACAATTATCAAATGGCTGATTGGATATTGGTAATATTTCAACAGTTAATAAACACCATAATTGCCCACATTTTGGCGTGATATACAAGTCTACAACATACTTGTGAACTCAGGTACCGAATAAGTTACATGGTGGATGCGCCATTTTTTTGTAGGTAAACCTTTTTTCAGGTATAAATGCAATAATTGGCTTTTGTGAACATTTTTAGAGATATCAAGTTCTCTTGTGACATCTCGATAACATTAACGGTTTAAGAGATACGGGCAATTTTATGTCGCACTGCACACCTATTGGCGCATTCACATTTATTTTGAATGTACGATTACAGGAAACATCCTGTATTATTAGCAAATTATTAAGAAATTGGTACAGTCTACAGTGTTGTAGACTTCTATATCACGCCAAAATGTGTGCAATTATGGTGTTCACTTATACGGTTAAAATATTACTGATTTCCAATCAGCCATTTGATAATTGTAAATGAAAAACCATTTTTCATTTCCAACTTTAGAGCCCTATAGTTCGTCAACGAAGGGCGTAAAGAAAAAATTTTATATAAAATACCATCATTATTTTTAGCCTTTCTATCACCTCCCAAGTTTTTGGTACGAACTCCTGGGACACCCTGTATATGCATTTGTATTCCCCCTTAAATCCTATAAAAAAGCGACTAGCTATATTTTTATCGTCAACATCATAAACTTTCCAGTCGAAAGTATCTCTCGGTGAATGGCCCATTGGTTTTCACCAACGTTTCCAATGAATTTTCCGACAATGTCTGTTCCCAAAGGATAACGTAAGATTAAACTTGACTTGAGAAATTCTCCTTTGGCTCTTCTAGTTGGATTATGTTACAAATTGGATATGAACTTCTCGGTCGAGTGAGGAATTTGATATTTTTGCAAACAAAACGATCCGATTTTCTGATGCGCTTTTGTCCTTCAATTAGTCGACGTTGATGAACAAACGTTGAAACGAGTAAAAAAAATTGGAATGTTATTGTTGTTATTGCTGTTGTTTGGATTATTTTCTTTTGTCTAGTTATTGCCCAAGCTTAATATTCGTTTATGTTCCACGAGATAAAGACAGACGAAAATTAATCATGGTTAGAAAAACAAAGGTTAAAAAAAAGTTGAATATAACTAAAAACATTTGCTATTGTGAATATGTATTCATAGATTAGAGGAAAATACGTTATTATTTATTACTAACCGTTTTGTTTCAATATTTATTTTATTTATTTATTTATTTATTGCTTTCAAGAACTTGCTTATAGCAACGTTTTGTTTCAATATCCCTGACTTTTGCTTATGAATAATCTAAATTTGACAACTAAAACTCGTCCACCACGCTAATATCAACATCTGACAGATTTTCTGCACTAACCTTAGAAAATTGTGGCTCTATTTCTCCCAATAATAAACACTAAAAACTCAAAACTACAACAATATCCGAGATGTGAATCAAATTAACTCACATAATACACAAACACAAAGGTAGCTACCCTCAAGAAACGTTAACTTTTCGTCAATGACAAGCCTACTTTTCAATGTGATTGTAGAAAATAGTATATTATACACCAAGGTGGTGAAGACTATTATTATAGCACCAAAATTATTTATTATAAGGTGCAAGGCTTATGAATGTATTTGGTAGAAGGTGCGAGGCTTATGAATGTTTTCACCACCACCACTACTGCTAGCCAAATTCAAGACAAAAAGTAAAAATAATTCACAAAAGCACCACGAGAAGCGTTTACCCCGTCGTCTGACTGACAAGTACACTGTCAATTTTCGATATTATGAACGTACTCTTTATGTCATGTCATCAGTCATTTTTGGTTGAGCGCGAATTTTAAACTACTGGCATTTCTATTCAAATAATTTTATCTTGATAGGTAATTTCAAGTAGCAAATATGTTAAAGACAATCTCCTGGGTATATAAAATTATGTTGCACAAGTTTTTCTTGAACTACTATCCCTATATAGATTCTTAAATTTTTTTAATTTGTCCATTATTGATTTAAGTTAATAATAGAAAAAAATATTAACCACTGATAGAGAAATTCAACTTCTCAGTTGGCTAGAAAAAGCAATAATTGTCAACTCTACAGCTAGTAGTGGAAAAACAAAATTGTCTGCAGAGGTCCCTTTTTCGTTGGATATTTTGGCCTCGGCCGTAGCAGCACTTGGCGATCCACTCTAACAAATACTACCAACATAATTCACTTGCCCAAGGTCAAACGAACTTTCAAATACTTCAATGTTTGTGTAACCCTTTTGTTTAACTTTGTGAAATTTATATTCGAAACAAAGCTGCACAAGGTGAAAAACTATCAGTAAAAGCAGATGTTAATACATCGGTAAATATTGGCAAACAAGTACCGGGTGGCCAACTAAGAACCGTCGGCCGTCGGCCATATCTCAGGAGTGGATTATTGCACAGGTACCGGAAAAAATTTTTATAACAAAAGTGGCCTCGAGAAACGCCTGGAAATTATTTTCAGAATTGTAGGTCCACCGCTTGAGATTTGACAGTTGAAATTTTAAAATGCAAAATTTTCCAAAATTTACTCAATTAAGAAGCATATTAAATATTATAATCAAATTCCTCGATAAATTCTGCATGTTTTCAATATTCCAAGTTTAGGTCTATTTCTCCAAATAAGGGGTGGGGGAGAGTGAAAACCTTGTTACGAAAAAACGCCTGTAATTCGGGTTCTGCTTGACCGATTTCAATAAACTTGATGTTGTTTGAAAGAGCTTTTGTTGAACAATCGAAAATTTGTAAATATGAAGCAATCTCAATAATAACATAAATGCTAGAGGGTGCTGTTTTATTTTTTTTAATATTGTGTTTTCTCGTAACAATTTTAAATAGAATCATACAAATTGAAGTAGATCTTCAAAAAGAAGAACTAAATTAGTGATAAAACATTGCAAACCTCAAGGCGATATCTCTTTCCTATCCTGAGATATCGTAAGAAACAGGTAAATGGCGGGAATTGATCTTCCAACGTCCTAGGAGGCTGGTGAAGTAAGTTGTCCTACATTTTTTCAATTAACAAAAATGTTATATTTGTTTTCAAGCGATCAGTTAGTAAATCAAAATCATCAAATATCAATAAAAACCGATATTTATAAGTTCATTTATTTGGCCAACGAGGTCTCCAGACCTAACCTGTTCGAATTTTTATTTGTGGGGGCGAGTTGAAGATCTCGTTTATGCCGATAGACCCGCAACAAGAGCTGACATGGTTGAAAAGATACAACATACAATACGAAGTATTTCAAGGGCAGAAATTGAAGCTGCTGTTTTCTCTATCAGCGATTGATTTCATGCATTGAAAATGATGGACGACATTTCGAACATCTAGGGCGGCACTAATTACGTACCTAGTTATTTCTTAAAGGTTTCAATTGTTCGATTTATCACATTATTTTAAAATTCGTTCTCATTGTTAGTAGCGACAGCATTACATTTAGGTAATCTAGTGGCAACCATAACATTAGTATGATAACAGTTTAAATTACTGCAGACCAATGTAAGATCTTTCCATTCAGGCTAAATTTAATAATTTCTGTTAACGCGAACCAGCCTTCTAGACTTTAGAAGAACAATTCCAGCAATTTACCAGTTTCTTACGATATCTCTGAATAGAAAAGAGATATCGCCTTGCCGTTTGCAGTGTTTTATTACTAATTCAGTCTACTTTTTAAAGACCTACTTCAATTTGTATGCTTCCATTCAAAATTGTTACGAGAAAACACAATATTAAAAAAATAAAACAGCGCCCTCTAGCATTCATGTTATTAATCAGATTGCTTCATATTTACAAATATTCGATCGTTTAACAAAAGCTCTTCCAAACAGTATCAAGTTTATTAAAATCGGACAAGCAGAACCGGAATTACATGGTTCTCACTCTCCCCCAACCCTCATTTGAAGAGATAGACTTAAACATGTCATATATTAAAAATATGCGGAATTTGTCGAGGAATCTTATTATAATATTTAATATGCTCCTTAGGGCCGGTTTTACAATAGAGATTTATACCAGGTATAGTTATTCTGGGTATAAAGTTATATCAGAATTTATACCTAGAATAAAACTAGTTGGTTTTACGATGCTTTTTTACATCGGTATAGCAATTCCTACTCCAATAATTGCTATACCGGTGTAAAAAAGCATCGTAAAACCAACTAGTTTTATTCTAGGTATAAATTCTGATATTACTTTATACCCAGAATAACTATACCTAGTATAAATCTCTATTGTAAAACCGGCCCTTAGTTGAGTAAATTTTGAAAAATTTGCATTTTAAATTTTCAACTGTCAAATGCGCCCTCTAGCGGGGGACTTACAATGTTGGAAATAATTTCCAGGCCTTTCTCGAGGCCACTTTTATTATAAAAAATTTTTTCCCGAAAATGTGATAGCAACCAATAGGATTAGCCGCTATTGTTGTGTAGTCAGTTGTTTCTGGTATTGGATTTAAACTGGCACCCGCTGCTACGACCAGAAGCTGGAATACATGGAGTACGATTTGCCCTCGGATCTGCCTATATAGTCTCCATGGTACAAATTATAAAGATTGATAATATAGTAGGGAGGCCTATATGAGATTAGATGAAGTGGCTCATTGGACTATTCCACTGTTACCTTTCCGGATCTATAGTGGTCTGAATCTAGATAACCGGCATTTATATCCATTTAAAAATTCGAAGACGTAATATGTGATAGGGTAGTTGGAGAAAAAATCATTTTTCTTGAAAAACACTACAGAACAAAAATAAAAATCGATCTACCCCTGAAACAATCAACTCCTGACACACTTTATGAACGCACTGTATATCGGAATATTGATTAGATTATTTCCCATAAACAACATTTTAGATTTATCAACTAATTATATACGAATGTAGCAGCAACAACGTAGCAAATAAATAGTAAATTACATTTGTTTGTTTCAAGCCATTGCAATTTCAAAGTGGTAAATCATCAATTCACGGATACAAAAAAAATCAGATATGCTCATTCGAGAAGCTTCAATTAATTATTTTCGTAGTTAGCGATCCAATAAATTTCATACACGATTAATGAAATATATGGTAGTTTATTTTACTCGACAGAAGCATTGAGTTTCAGTTGGATAGAAATTTAATACAAGGAAAATGATTGACAACAAATTTGCCAGTAGACCATTCCAGATTACCGTCACTGATAAACAAAGTTAGATTTCAATAAGTAAAAATTCCTTAAAACTATCTAAAATGCCATCCATTTGTAGTGTTGTCAAGTGTGGAAAGCAAGGAGCGATTTTTGGCTGTTTTAACCAAGCGAGGTGACTACTTAATTGATCTCTCTGTGCACCTCAATCTGTTGCTCCTGAATCACATAACATTTTACTGGCTGCTAAATGTGTTTTTGTTATTTAAGTCTGTCTGACAACCAACTGACTCACACCACATGCCATAACACACAAACTTCAACTCCAGCTGATCGAGGGACCCAGCCCTATATGGCCGACCTGTCAAAGTCAGGTGTTTTGGAATGGTCTATAGTGGTATTTCTGACTTTTCGCTATTGCTTCCCTGTCTGAGCCGGTCAATTCTTATCCGATTTCCCTAATTTTTTGGAAATAGTATTCAAATGATTCCAAATAAATCAATGTAAATAGTAATATCAGTTGGATTCAGAGGGTTACATTGAATTTAAAAGAGATTGATAAGCTTGTTAAAGCTTTTGGTCAATTTAATCTGTTTTGACTAAATCTACTTAGTACAAGTGTTGTTTGAAGCTTTCCGTTAAACTCATTATTCCACAGAACCTCTAAAATAACTATAGCAAATGTTTCAAATTGGAAAATGCATACATACAGAAGAAATATTTATAGTATTATACATCGTTATTATTGAAATTACATTTTGAAAACAAATTTATTTAATTTTAAACAACATTTTAACTCATGCATTATTCAGTTTCCCATATAACGAGATTTATAAAACACTATTTTGCTAGAAATGGTATCGTTAAACCTTTGCAAGCAAATTATTTTTAAAACTGTTTCAAATTTTGGAACGAAGCTATAAAAACTTATGGTCTGAGTGGATTTTATAATATTTTTTGTTCGGAGCAAGTTCCGAATAGCAGAGTCTGATACTTTACAATTTTTTTTATTTTTAATGGTTTTGAGATCTTTTTATTTTATTACAGCACGCAAAGTTAAGTACCTAATCAATCAGTTTACATTTGGAGAATGTTTCTGTCGCTATTGTAAACGTAATTTCGACTTTCAGAATGCGATTTTCCTGATAAATCGTATTGGAGCGCTAAAAACTTTTGAAATTGGAACAGAATTCCCTCATCGATACAAGAGTAAGAACTATTATATAAGCAAATATTCAATGTATGCTAAAAAACATGTATGAGCAATCAACTTACCCTTTTGGGTTTCTTGGCGTTTTAAGATAAAGTTCAAAAACTCACCTGCAAATAAAAAATATATATTTAAATATTTGGTTTATCTGTCAAATTTCAATTTAAACGAATCAAAGGATAATATATTATACACCTAGGTGGTAAAGACTATTATTATTGACCGAGTACCAAAATTATTTCGCGAGTGGCTTTGCCCCGAGGGGAATAAGGTGCGAGGCTTATGGTGTATATAAGTATATTACGTAACGAGTGCAGAAAGTGACATTTTTCACACGAGTTGAAAATCACTTTCGCACAAGTAATGTACACTATTTTTCCTACGACCATGCGATAATTGTAACAAAAATTGCTTAATGTAATGGTTTTTAAAAAATAATGTTGACATCGGTGAGTGCGGAAATGAAATGAGTGAAATTAATTTTGCAACGAGTTATGTACTCTATTTTTCCTACGGCCATAAAAATTTAGAATGTACCTTAGGTTTTTCGCTACTATCAGTATCAACTTCCATTATAATAAAAAACGGAGATTAACAGATTGTGACGCGTTTCGCTAACACAGTAGCTTTTTCAAACGAATGGAGATATAGATCATTATACCTCCATTCGTTTGAAAAAGCTACTGTGTTAGCGAAACGCGTCACAACTTTAAGGTTAAATATAATGTAGATTTAACAAAATAAAATTGTTTGATTTAATCATTTACTATGGATCTACATCAAGTAAAAGCCTCATCTATTCAATGGGTAAATTTAAATAAGAAAAATACGTAAATCGAATTCATGCGAACCGTGCGATATGATATCACACTAGGGTGATATCATAGCGCACGGTTCGCATCACTATGATGATATGAGAAACTTTCAGCCAGAGTAGAGAGTGCGATATATGTTAATTTCCTATATGGTCGTGGGAGAATAATTTTTTCCACTACTCTCAAAATATTTGAATGTGTCCATTATTGACCTAGGTTAATGATAGAAAAAAATATTAACCACTACAACTTCTCAGTTAACTAGAAGGAGCAATAATTGGCAACTTCCCAGCTAGTAGTGGAAAATAGTATAATAAGTTTTCTTATGATTTATCATTGGAATATTTGTTAATCGATACACACTTCAATACACAAAATCACCAAACTGAGTTATACATAATTTGAAAACAAAAATAATTATACACAAAAAAGTTACAACAAACTCGTTTTATTGACAACATTTCCAAAATAAGCGAAAAAAAGCGCTATCCCAATAAAAACCGTTCCTGGAACGTGCACTTCATTGGATTCCATTTCTAGTAGACTATCATATCGTTAGAATGTCATAAAATAATAGTATATTAAAGTATAAGTGGATATTAAGGTCTTTAAAACACGCGCGATTTTTCGAGCACGACGGCAAAGCCGGAGTGCTCGAAATAGAGCATGCGTTTTAAAGAACAGTTATCCACGAATACTTTACGCTATTTTTTTTTATTGGTGCACTTTGAAATTATAAATACTTTCTATAACTACTACAACAACAAGAAATGGAAATCATAGATCGAAATAAGAACTAAATGTCAAATGGTTGAATTCGTGATGTATATGACGTATACAAGCGTTGTCATGGAAATGAGAAAAACAAACTAATTTGTATTTTGATGGAAGTTCAACCTTATTGAGTTCTGTGAATGTCAATAGTATTAATTTAAATATATACCATTTCCTAAGATTTTAAAAATCGAAATATTAATATTTCAAGCACCACATTTTCCATTTTAATTTATAAATTTGACATTGTTAAATATTGTTCGAATAAAGATTTTGGCGTTACAAACTACTCCTGTCAGATCAATGATGAAAAAATTGTCTAGAGTTTAGACCATAGATTTAGACTTCGTTTCTCGAGTTGTTGATGTTGCCACGGTAACTTTAAAACACGCGCGTGTTTTAAAGTTCGACTTAAACACGCTGAGGCGTGCTTTAAATAGGTAAAATGGTTCACCAATGAAAAAAGAAATTTATTTCAGATTTCACCAGAGATGTGATCTACTATGAATGGACCTTAATAAAATTTGACAACAAAGTTTTGTGGTCTTAAACTTCAAAATATTATTGATTGTCCAGTTGTCATATTTTTTTCGTTGTGTCAGATAGGGACCAAAAATTATTTTATTACTAGTTAATCTTGACAACGGTAGCTGGAACGCTACCGAAACGTCGAAATAAAAAATAAAAAACATTATTGTGGTTGATTCCCAAAAAATAAGAGAAACAATAATAAATAATGCCACAAGGAACTTACAGAAGATATAGTAATTTAAGTCATAAGTCAAGTATTACGGTGAGAATGAGATGTATAACGACGAGGCGACGAAGGAGAATATCGAAATGAGAGAGTTAATATCTTCATTAAAGATGTTTCATGTCAATTTTGCCATCAAATTATATTGAAAAAAGGTGTCTTAATTAAACATATTTCAACTCTGCATTCCACTTTCCATGTTTTAAAGTCCAACTCCTATACATACAAAAAATAAATCCTCGTATTTTGTATTCATATTCACAGTGCCCATATAAATTTTCAACGGCTTTTCGCCTTTCTTGTCAGGCACTATAGAAATTCCTATGAAAAGGGATATGCTAATATAAGAAGGGTTCTTAAATCAAAATATGTACAAGGAAATGAGTTTCAAGGGAAAATGAACCAAAACAAATTAATTTGAATGATTACTTCCACGGTTATGTTGTTTTGATATGTACGGTACGTTCTAGTATTTTATTGGGAACATAAAATTATAAGAAATAATTTGGAATTATTGATCCTTAGTTCTAAGCACTCCAAACTCGTCAGAATTAAAGTCAAATAACTGCAACAAAATAATAAAGTAACATATAATGATATTCCAGTAACTGAACACCTGAAAATATCGAAAGCTCCTCAAAAGTCGCTGAAGACTTCACTTTAGGATCAATTCGTTGGTCATGGCAGGTATTTTTAAACGAGAATAAACTTAACGCGATTGAGTTTACGGAAGGAGGGGAAATGGCCCCCTAAACCCTCTAACGGGTTTTTCCCCGGGGTATCAAAGGTATGACTTATATACATCGATGGAAAGGTGGGAATTTCCCCGTTACACTAGTTAAGGTGTTAAAATGTTAGAAATAAAGAGCAGGGAGAAAAAAACCGCCAAAAAAAAAGTGCGTTTTTTCCTTGAGCCCGCGTTTTCTAATTTTATTGAAAAATAGACGACTTCGTCAAAAAAAGTAATTGCACAATCAAAAGGTAGACATTCTTAGCTTTCAAATGATGTATCATAGAGACCAATCGGATCATGTATAAATTTTTAATTGATTGTTGTTCACAAAATTTCCCCGCGATCCAAAAACAGCAAAAATTTGGGATTCAATAAACAACGATTATATGAAAATTAAAAAAAATTAGGGTATACAAATTTCAGGGATGACAAGGGACCTTATGAAGACCCATGATCAAGGAAATTTTAAGTAAATTAGTGCAATACAAAAAAAATAGGAACAAATTCCTGGCGTGGTCAAAATTGCCCGGGAGCAGAAAGTTTGACCCGTGTTCCGATATGGCCAAAAGAGTCAAGCGTGACTCAATTCACAGGGTATGATGGCAGCAGAATTCCTCTTTCACATGAATTTTGAATCATGAGAAAATATGCATTTTTCACAAAGTTATTGAATAATTTGTCCCCCCGCTGATGTGTAAATACACGGACTGTGCTCTACGGCATACAGCACAAAAGCTCATTATTCGAGGTGCGCTTGGTGCCGTTTTTCTCGAAACCGGTCAATTTTTGGGAAAAATCATAAAAACCATTTTGTAGAAAATTAACTGAACTTTAATTTTTATCTGAACCAAAAATCTCTAACTGCCATATTTTAGGAGATATTGACTGAAAACCTATTTTTCTGGTCTTTTGGGGCCATTTTCTCCGCCCTCGCACGCGTTTTCATGCAGAACTTTGTCTCATGTTTAATGAGGTACCAAATGCAACTTCCAACCGGAAGATGAAAATAGGGCGTAATTAATGTTAACTTTTTTCCTTTATTTACTGGAATA
>CAJUYI010000013.1:685972-702690 GCA_910591695.1 Galerucella pusilla | reverse complement strand
TATAATTATATCAAAAATGAAATAAAAACACGAAATCAGACCTAAAACTAAACAGTTAATTGAACGCTTGCTGTACTTTTCACTCAATACAAAACTACCTTCCCTGCAACTTTTGTAGATATAATTATATCTAAAATAAAATAAAAACACGAAATCAGACCTAAAATTAAACAGTTAATTGAACGCTTGTTGTACTTTTCACAAATATTAACCATACCTATTACTCTAAAAATAAAAATATTAGGAGTCAAAATTTAGTTCAACTACACAAAATACTAAAGCACAATCAAAGAAAAAGCAAAAGTTTTACAAAACACACACTGAAAATAACTAAAACAGCAAAATAAAACCACTTAAATATCAAATGGCTTATACGACAGATGATTTGTTTTACTCGTTGTTAAAATGACATTGACATTTCAGAGCGCCATCTATCGAATTCTACTTTTCCCAATAAAGTTTCAACTTTTTTAATTCAATTTTCGACGTCTTATCTCTTTCGAAACATTTTCAGCTCTCCTTTTTTGTTTTATCAACAAACTTTTTTATATTTTCCAAATTCCTACTAGATGACTTCCGTATATTTATTTTACATCTTATTTTATTTACAGGTCATCTGATTTCCAGCATATGTCTCGATATCACGATTGTTATTGGCCGATTTGTTTACGTTTTTAACTGTCGCGTACTTGCCATTGTTCACAACCTTTTATTTGTTACGATTTTATAATTTACCAACTTATATTAATTAATATCTAACTATACAAATTAATTCTAGTTTATATTTTCTTTATTATAGTATTCATAAAAATATTTTAATTCCTAATTAATTAATTAATTTTGTTGTATCAATACTAATACACTGACGTTTATGTCAAAATAAAAATTAATTTCTTTAATCTGTCATTTCAAAATTATTATTTGTACGAGGATCAACTAATATTATAATGTCACTTATACGAGGTCGTCTCAATATATAGTTTGACACGATCGACGACGAACAACACGACGATGACTATTTATTAACGCATGTATGTGATATCAATGTTTTATTTTCGAGCAGCGGGAATCACGAATAACGAACAACAGACAGTCCCGCGCCGCACATAAGGGTAAACTCGTGTGGTGCAGGATGGCGCCAAAACTCTCAGAACTCAAAAGTAATAAAAAGATAAAGCAACAAATATTAAAAAAAATGTATAATAATGAAAAAAAGTGGTTCTGTGAGAAGGGGGAACCTAATTTCTTGAAAATATTATATTTTCCAAAATATTCGCAATAATAGCATTTATTCAATGGAATATGTAACATGTTTGTTCAACCATCCTTTGCCGTTACGTCATACATTGTCCAACTTGATCTCTCATTCATTAAATGGATGAGACGGAATTATGACGTCATTAACGTATTTCTTAACCAATGTCGACGTATAGTTTGGCAAGTTTATCTGGAGCTACGCGGCATCGGTAAGAGGCGAGGAAAAACATGGCGTATATCTGTCAAACGTACGAATGCCGTACGGTACCTATTTTACCAAGTGAAACTGAAATTACAAAGGTCACTGACAATACCAACGCCACTGGATAAATCAATATGTCAATTGACGAAGTGAGAGGAAAGAACATACGCACGCGCTTGCCAATAAGAAGTGAGCTGGTCGATAAAAATCACCAATTATGTAATTCAGAGGGTGTGGTCATTATGGTTTTCGTACAACGTTGCTAGAGCTTGAAGAAGCCCATAACAAATTTGAAGGGTTCTCTTTTAATATTTATAAATTGGAAAAATAATGTCAATAGAATAAATCCCAGGAAACAAGCACATTATAAAATTAACGTTCAATCATATTTTTAATACTTTTAATAATAAAAAGACCCATTTATAGTTATTATCACTACATAGTTAGCACTTTAGCTTTTCCATAGTTAAACGTGGCAATGTCGAATGTTTTCGACTGCATTCCTTTCACGGTTTCAGATAAACTTGCCAAAGTATAATTTTTATTTGTTACTTTTGACTGTTCAGTTGTCAAATTTTGTAAACAATTCAACATTCAAATTTCAACAATATGTCATTGATTATAATTTTGAGGTTAAGTGTTCAACTAATATAAGACAAACGTCAAACAGCAGAATACGTCACAGATTATGACGTAACGGCAAAGGATGGTTGAACAAACTCTAACATGGATTGTGTTAATATCTAGATTAACCCATACCTGTACTCACATATGAACGTAATACAAATTTGGATTATTTTTATTTTCACAAGGGTGCCAAAAGTGCTAGGCGCGTGCCTGTCAACAGAGTGTAAATCTAGCCTTGATGTTAGTAAATTAAGGTGAAGCATAAGATTTATATTTGTATAATTACTATTTTACCTGTATTCTGTAAATTTGTTGAAGAGCTGGTAGGAGTAATCGGTTCTTGTGGAAAACTTTTTGATAAATTTTCAATACTACTAAATATTTCTCCTAATGTTCGAATTAAAGGTGAGTAGCTGTTGTTGGTTTCACAATCGTCTATGATATCATATAGAGCCTGTTCTGTTAAATATGTAGGTATTGGAGCTAAAATAAATGGTACAATTAATGAAAAACTTATTACTATGCCATACAAATTTTGTTTTAAAAACAACTTCGCAGTATTCAAAACCAAAATTGAAAAAAACAAACAATATAATTAGCGAAATTCCTTGTAATTATTGTAATATGTATATGGGTTGGACAGATTCTTTTCATTTTTTTGTTATTCTGTCTCATGGGTGTATCAATATATTAAAAAAGTAAGATATTAATGAGATATTGTACCGGACCGGGTGGTCCAATAAGCCGATCTCTCGGCTATATATCAGAAACTATCCATGTTATAACTTTAGGAGAAAAAAGTCCTTGGGAAAAGTGGACAAGAGAAATTGCTAGAAATTACTTTCAAGTTTCTAGGTTAACCGCTAGGGGGCGTAACCTGTAAATAAAAATTTAAAAACCAGTTTTTTGTTAAATATTCCCAATTATACCCAGTGTTAAATAAGTAAACTAAACAAAGTCCTAAATTTCGCACAAATTTGTTCGAGTACTTTTTATTCTATTTTTCCAAATAAAGGGTGGGGGAAAGTGGAAAGGTGTTTGTGGATAAATACCTATAACTTTGGTTTGACTCAACCGATTTTAACGAAATTAGTGTAAATAGAAAGAGTGTAGATGAATTAATTCCATCTACTATAAAACAATGGCATTTAGTTTTAATTGTCATAGGTAGAGGGTACTTTCGAATGAAAAAAATTAAAATTTGTTTTCTCGAAAAATGTTCAATGGAAACACCTAATTATTGTGAATTATAATGCAACTGGATTAAATTCTCAACAAAATGGCGCAAACCGCATGTTGGTAGCTATTGTCAAAGTCAAGATATAAATAAAAACGCATAAACATAAATAAGTATAGTATTGACTCACTCTCTATTATAACTGTAAATTAAATATGTAAAAGAAAGATCATACATAAATCTCGACCATCAAGACTTAATGTCCAATTAAGTGCTGGTTGAATCTCAGAGAAGAACGGCATATCATGTCAAAAATTTTGTGGGCAGACGAGGCTACGCTTAATAGTGCGGGTGGTGTTAATCTGCATAATAAGCATTATTGGTCTGAAGAAAATCCGCACTGGGTAGAGGAAGTGCAGCTTCAAGGTAGATGGAGTCCTAATGTTTGGTTTGGTATAGTTGACAGAAAGATCGCAGGTTCATATTTCTTGGAACTTCAAATGGCGATACAAATTTGGATTTTCTGGATAATTGGTTGTCTGTTTTATTGGAATATATTTCCTTACAAACATGAGATATGATATTACAGCATGACGGGTGTTTTGCGCACTTTTCCAGACGAGATTATTTGAATTTAAGTTATTCAAATGGATGTATAGGAAGGGTAAGTATATTTTCAGGGCCAGCTAGATCTCCAGACTTAACATGTCTGGACTTTTATCTGTGGGGAATATTGATGGATTTAGCGTACCAAACTCATCAACCACGCGAGACGACATGCAACAGCGCGTTAGAAACGCTATAAATAGTATTATATATCAACAGCTGAAATTTAAGCAACAGATATGTCAAAGCGTGCTAGATTACATATTTGTGTGGAAAACGACGAAAAACAATTTGAACATTCAATTGGAGAAGTTTTAATGACCAAGAAATCTGTATGATCTTTCTTTACCATATTTAATTTTAAGTTATAATACAGGATCTCAATACTATACTCACTTATGTTTATGCATTTTTATTTATATCTCAAGTTTGACAAAAGCTATCAACATGCGGTTTGCGCCGTTTTGTTGAGAATTTAATCCAGTTCCATTATAATTCACAATAATTAGGTGTTTCCATTGAACATTTTTTAAGAAAACAAATTTTTTTTCATTCGAAACTACCCTCTACCTATGACAATTAAAACTAAATACCATTGTTTTATAGTAGATGTGATTAATTCATCTACTCTTTTTATTGATACTAATATCGTTAAAATCGGTTAATTCAAACCAAAATTATAGGTATTTATCCACAAATACTTTCCCACTTTCCCCCACCCTTTATTTGGAAAAATAGAATAAAAAGTAATGAAACAAATTTGTGCGAAGTTTGGGCATTTTTTCAGTTTACTTCAAAGTTCAGTTCTCATGTTCACTTTTCCTAAGGAATTTTTTCTCCTAAAGTGAAATGAATAGTTTCTGATATATAGCCGAGAGATCGGCTTATTGGACCACTCGGTCCGGTACAATATCTCATTAATATCTTACTTACTTACTTACGGCTTATTGGACGACGGCGACGGCGACGCGAAGCGGAGCGCGGTAATTACTCGAAAGCAATAATGTCACGTTTTTGCTCGTGATACATACAACATTTTTTCTACAATCACTTAATTGTAACTATTAAAAACAAATATAAAGTATAATTCATTAAAAATTTTAAAATCTGTCAGTTTAAATATGTCAATTCAAATATGTTTCAAACTTTTATATCTGTCACTGTCAATACAATTGTGTTTGTACGTAGTATCGGTTGTTATGGGCAACGAGCGTTTTGCCATTTTTTATGCTCGGTGAGCGTAAAGTAACTCTCCTCAAGAAACGTCAACTTTTCGTTGTCAATGTCAAGCGAAAAAGCCTACTTTTCAATGTGATTGTAGAAAAAAGTAATTTTCAATACATATTAAAGTATAGTAATTGAATGTTATTAACACACATTAAACAATAGAAACAATTATTCCATATAGGTACATATAAGGAGTTTGTGAAAGAATTATAGGAATCTTTTTATCCGACTGTTAGTGTTAAGTCGACAGACTCTAAAGATGGCGACACCAGTAAATTAATTTCGCTGTAGGAAACGCAACGGATAAAATGTATACCTATAGTCAAAGGCACTCTTATCGTGCGGGTCATACGATTCATCAAAGACATACTCACAGTTTATGTTTTTTTTTATTACGTTTAATTATAACTTCCAAATAAAGTCTGTAAGATAAATAAGACAGACTTATGCAATTTTGACGGGAAAAAGAAGGATATGTCATTGTATTTAGTTTTCAGTTTTCAAAGTGACAATATATGATGTAGCTATCTTCATGTTAGTTAAAATAATCTTCTTCTTCTTCTCTCCGAGTGTATTTATTATCTCACATTTTGGTGACCTCTGTGTTTTTTGATTTGATACATATGGTTAGTGACCTTTGAACCCGCACGATAAGAGTGCGTTTGACTATATTTGTAGGTAATCTGTGACAATTTCCACTTCTAATATATTTGGAATTTTCGATTGGATTGAAATAATATTTAAAAATATTTTTTGAAGATTCAATGCATCTAGGTAGATGTTCCACAAGTTCTAAGAACATCTTAAAGGATACTTCTTTCAAATTAATAAAGCTTTTAAACTTAAAATTATTTACCTATTTAAACTAAATGTGTATGATAAAACCGATGATAAAATAAATAAAAGTTTAATACTCACTGTTATATTTGAGACTATCTTTAGAATTTGAATACATATTTTGTGGTTCAATATCATTTGTAGGTAAATCTGATTTAAAATTGACGTCGTTTGATGTTTCACTTTTGTCATTTATTATATTTCCTTGTTTCCGTGCTATTTTGTTGGGATGTCTTTCACATAGTCGTGCATCCTGTGAAAATAGTTGAATCGCTTGTGCTGCTGCTTCATCCGGAGTAAGTGGTTTAAACTAAAAAAAAAAATTTATGAGAAGAATTTGTTATGAACATATTTTAGTTAATTCAAATAAGCAATAATGTATATACAATCGATTAGCAAACAACACAGCCCAAGAAGATTCACAGTAGTGAAAAAACTGATTTATTTTAATTCAACTTAAATGATATAATTATTATAGGTGATGTACAGAGTAAGAATAAATTAATGTATACATTATTTATATAATTTGCATTGATAATTGTGCCCACATAGCTTGCATGTATTTACCTATAATTACTAGTACTCAAAATGAAGGAATATTATTATTGTCTGAAAACTATTCTTATGCAGGATTAATTTGAAATAACCAGTATTATTTTGCAAGCTTTCAATTAATATAAAATGTATTTAGTGTTTAGTAACCAAAGGTAAAAGGTTAATGGATTCGTTTAAAGTTATTTGCAGTTTGTGACCTGGCCTAGGCTCGTAATAGACTACGGTGACAATATTATGTCAACGACCTCCCAGACGAAACTATTTCTATTATTTTATTTTATGATTATCTGCTCTGTTGGCATTTGATTGGAAATTACCGGATGTGATTCACCACCAATTTTTTTCCCTACTATATTCTTCTTTTGTTATGAATTGCTAGTTTTCATAACGAATAAAGTTATTATCTGAAAAAGGATGTCTATTATTTTGGAATAACACTGTATATTTCACTGTTTTAAAACGTTCAATTTACATTCAGAAATAAAAATAAACCGAAGCATAAATTAAAAGCATATTTGAGTGATATAATAATTCAAAAACGGGAAAATTACTTATTAAATATTGGTAATTGTAAGGTTTTGTATGATGAATCTACATAGAAAACTCATAGTTTCTCCTCTAGGGAGAAAAGTGTATATTATATATACTAGTACTTTTCCTCAATTTGTAAATGATAAAACCTCGGATAAAACTTGTAAATAATTATTTATAATTTCCAGAGAAAAATCCAAAATAAAAACACTTTCTCAACATTTCAACCATCACTTTTTGGCCCGAAATTTTATAAAAAACTGTATTGGAGAATATTCAAAGATATATTTTCTTCCAAGTTATAATGAAAATTTTGATTATTTTCCTTATAATGTCATTGAAAGTACTACTTTCCCAAGTATGTATTTACATGCTTATGGCTTTGTGTATTTAAATAACAAATGTCAGGAAAATAATAATAATAATTTTAAATTTTGTTTCATATCTCTATAATGACAATAAAAAAATGTAATGTGTGTGTTATAAATTATCGTAGAGCATCAAATTTTCTAGAATAATATATCTGTCATTTTGCAGTACCTAGTCTACATGAGCTATAAAATTACAAAGCAATTTTATTGTTATTCAAATGGAAAATCGAAATTATCAATGTAGCACCTCTTAATATAAATATGAAGAGTTCAAACATTCTCAGTAGGTATTTTATTTTTATCACTCTCAACAATGTTTTCAATAGGTAAATTTAAAGAATAAAAAATAATTGATTTTTTTGAAACAGTACCACACAGTCTTTGAAACCTTTAAATGCCTTAAGCAATGACTTGCTTGTACTAGTAAATTTGAAATTAAGCAAGCTCCAAAACTGTGTTGACATTGGTAAATAGATAGTTTTTTACCATTATCACTTTTGTGTATAATCCTAAAGCTCGCAAAAAAGTTCACAATGTGATTGTTTCCTCAGTTTCTATCTGGGCAACCAATTTGAACTGATTAAAATAAAAATAGAGCTACATTTTTAGGTATATCAGACTTGGGTGGACTGAGTTGTTGAAGTGGTAGATAGAAATAAAAAAAACATGCATCAAGTGAACACTTAAAAACAAATTTTAGTTGATATTCTTTTGTAATAATCGAAAATACTCACTTCACCACTTGAAGCACAGTGTTGGTTGTCACAATGAGGATTTCCACATCCATCAGTAAGTTGATAGAAGTACCTTTCAATGAGTTTCTTGGCTGCAGCTCGTTTCATAACTTCGTCCTTACTATCAGTGGAAATTATTTCGTTGCTCAAGTTGCTTGACGATGCTTCTGGGTCGTTCCTAAAATCGTTTTTTAAAGTTCCCCATTAAAATTTGCAAATTTTCCCCCTGAAAACCCAAACAAAGGCATTTATTTGTTATGATGACATTCAAGATTGACATAACAAACATAACCTACAAGAACAGTTAATCGATATATAATAAATTTAATCAAAGCCCAAAATTAACCAAAATTATAAAAACTCACCTGGAAGCTTCGTCTTTATTGGTTATTTGATCTGAAGGGTTCATAGAATTCGATTCTGTAATTAATAAAACTAAAAAATAAAATGTGTTGCAGAAACATTCACAACCAATGCATAAGTGATTTAATAAGTCGGTAATCTTGAAATTTAATCAATTTGTTATTGCTTAATATATCTTGAATATTATTATTATTATTACAATGTGCAAATGTGATATTATTTTTTAATTCTAACCTACTATATAAAATATACTAAGCATAGATTAGGGGATACTAAGCAAGAATAGCCTTAGAATGGCAACATCTGTCAGCAGCTGTCAAATGTCAAATCTGTCAGCAGCTGTCAAATGTCAAATCTGTCATCAATTCGCCGTGATGGGGTACTCGAGTACAAAGAATCGGAATGTACTCGATTCTCAAGAGTACTCGTTAGTATTCGAATACTCTCAGTACTCGAATATGTTTTCATGGAAGGCAAAGATCAAGGATGTTAAATGAGAATTTTAACATCCTTGGGCAAAGATAGACTATAAGGGACAGGAGCACACTTGATTATTTGAATGAATAACAAAATTTCATTAACATAATATATAGTAGAGGATCCGAAGCAAGATCGTCCTTCACCGATTTGTCTACCGGATGAAAATGACATATTATTGAAGGAAATATGTTTAAGAACATAATTTGACATGGCAACCCTTTGGGAAATGGTCAAGGCTATAATTAATTAAAATTATAAAAAATTATTATTTTTTGAAAAGTTCACCGGCGTGTCTACCAAATAAAACCAATTTCAGTGGAAAGTTTATAATGCACAAAATGTGCAACACCTCAGTTGCCTCCCCTTTTCTGGTCCCTATTACCTGGCAGCCGCGTCCAAACAGGTAAGTTGAAATTAGTAATTGCACTCTTCTGTCTATCAATCGGAACCAATTTTAAAATAAAGATAATTAAATTACAAATAACGTAGTATTAGGTTGCTTGAGAAAATATGGTCATAGATAGTGGTTGTAAGACTTTTAAGTTGAAAAAACGGAGCGAGTAATACTGTGAGACAGAGAGACATTGCGCACACTATTCCCTACTATGGAAAAGGACACAATACTACACTGTGCGCACAGGCAGTGTCAAGCATAAAAGAGCGCGCAGGTTTTATACCCACAGTAATAACAAGGATGGATAAATTTACTATAGAGCAGTGTTTTGTGTAGTTAGTTTGTAAACTGGAGTATTATAAAAATAAATTAAAGATAACAAGGATGAATTAAAAAAAATATATGAATATATGTTTAGCAGGAAAATAGAAAATTTTTTATTAAACAATGAATACATTAAAATAAATGATGATATAAAACATAGTAATAAATAATTATTATCCAGAATCAGAGTCGCCGGAAGTTGTATGGTTTTCCAGGTTTGCGGAAGATTCGTCGTTTTCTATTTCCGTCATTTCCAAAATATCATTAATTTTCAATGGTGTCTTGTCTCCATCATATCCTTTCGGTTTTAAATAACAATCAAGGAACCAACCACAATTTTTTGGGTCTAATTTTACACAATCTGGGTCAGTTGCATGTAACCACATTGAATTGACAAAAATAGTGCGTAAAATTTTTTCTTTGAGTGATTCCCAGCATGGTGGTATTGTGTTCGAGTCAAAACTTTTAACTCTTCTAAGGAAATTTTCATTATCTTTTTTCGCAGAAAAAGTTTTAACAAATATTTGATATCTGGCATCATTTACTTTGTTACAATTTTTAATACCATACACATGGCGAAGGTAAATTCTTGAACTACTTTCATTTTTTCGTCAATAAAAATGTCAGCTTAATCAGTTAACGGAGAAAAATATTTTTGATACGTTTGATTTTTCGAAAATAGCTTGAATGGTCTTAGCTTTCCTTTGTTGTAAAAAGCTGCGGTGTAATCGGAACCAGTGTATGCATGGAAAGCAGGTAGACCTAGACGCAGATCGGATCCCAATTTCGATGCCAATTCCGTACAATTTATGCAATTATTAAGATCATTACTATTCTTTTTCTTTGCCAATGAACTTGCATGCCAAATCTGACGGTGTTGAATATTATGCATATTGCCGAGTAAAATTATCAAAACATCTGTGTCTGCTGATTTGTTTAAAATGTTTGAACCTTATAAGCGTGAAAAACCATTCTTGTGTCCGTTTCTTCGTGAAAACATCCATAATCATTTTCTCAAATTTTTATTACCCGATTTTGTTGAGTGTGATACGAATAGCAACGTTCTTCCACTGTCAAAATTTTTTTTTGTCTTTGATTATTACTGCTCTATAGTAAATTTATCCATCCTTGTTTTTACTGTGGGTATAAAACCTGCGCGCTCTTCTATAGTTTACAGTGCCTGTGCGCACAGCTGTAGTATTGTGTCCTTTTCTATAGTAGGGAATAGTGCGCACAATGTCTCTCTGTTTCACAGTAGTACTCGCTCCGTTTTTTCAACTTAAAAGTCTTACAACCACTATCTATAACCATATTTTCTCAAGCAACCTAATACTACGTTATTTGTAATTTAATTATCTTTATTTTAAAATTGGTTCCGATTGGTAGACAGAAGAGTGCAATTACTAATTCCAACTTACCTGTTTGGACGCGGCTGCCAGGTGATAGGGACCAGAAAAGGGGAGGCAACTGAGGTGTTGCATATTGTGTGCATTATAAACTTTCCACTGAAATTGGTTTTATTTGGTAGACACGCCGGTGAACTTTCCAAAAAATTATAATTTTTTATAATTTTAATTAATTATAGCCTTGACCATTTCCCAAAGGGTTGCCATATCAAATTATGTTCTTAAACATATTTCCTTCGATAATATGTCATTTTCATCCGGTAAACAAATCGGTGAAGGACGATCTTGCATCGGATCTTAGACTTATACTCAAGTTACATAAAAAACGAATGAAAATAAACGCTAAGAGATATATCACTGAAAACGAGATAAAGAGAGAGTGTTAGCGAAGGATCACGTGTCATCCATAGAGTAAATTGAAAATTATAACCATAGACAAAATTATATTTCTCTATGATTATAACCAAGAAACAAATGAAGAAAAAATGGGGTGCGAAGATGTGGAATCGATTAATCAAATAAATCTACACCATATTCCGTTCAAATTTTATATATAAATAGTGGAAGGAGATAGAAAATTCTTTCTTTGTATTCGAGTACCCAGTACTCAGTAAATACTCGATTCTTGAGAGTATTCGAGAACAGAGTACTCGATTCTCATAATCTTTCGATTCTCCCCAACACTAGAATACCACATAGGGTGCCGATTCTCGGGCCATGGAACAGCTCTTCCCGAGAGAAGAGGTCTTTTGTCCTTGTCACTGAAACGACAGAGTAACCAAGCAAAATAATGACAAAAAATGTGTTCTCTTGGGGAGCGCTGTTCCCTGCGTGTTGATTCTCTGTCAAGGGAACAGCGCTCCCCAAGAAAACAAATTTTTTGTCATTATTTCGTTTGATTACTCAGTCATTTCAGTGACAAGGACAAAAGATCTCTCCTCTCAGGGAGCGCTGTTCCCCGGCCCGAGAATCGGCACCCTGGACCGAAAATCAACATATTCTCAAATCTCAAACAGTGATTTTGGGACATTATACTTTTGGTTATACAAACGTGGCTGCAAAGCTTCATATAACAATAGGTTCATTTAACAATTCCCCTCCTTCAAGAATCTCACTTCTTGCAGTTATGTAACCAAAATTCTTTTGAAATATCAAGGCTCTTCATCATCCGTGGATTTGTGTTTTATAAATAAAAATTACGTTTATACTTACGACATGCTTAATCACGACTACGCTGCAAATTAACTGTGGTGCATAGAGAAATAAATACTGCGGTGTATGTCTCGATTTTCCAAAAAACTAAACAGTAACCATTACTCGTACTCGTTAGCCGATGGGGGCCAAAAACAAAAATCACAAACAAAAAGTGCATCGGAAACATACTACAGATGTAGATGGCCATGTACAGAACTACATAATACTGTGGAACGTTCCCTCAAAATATAGATTGGCCAAATGAACAGACATTCCAGTCAATGGTCAAATGTCACAATTGTCAATATGTTTTTTGAAACTTGTTGAAAGAGTGTGGAAAGAGTAAACAAACAGTATATCGTTGGTTGAGTTTAATTCTTATCAACTTTATTTTTATTTTACTGTTCTGTTCTGTTCACACTTCAACACAATTAATTATTTAGTGGAGTCTATCCCAGGAGCCAAACTTAGTTATGCTGGGAAAAATATCCCATAAGTACGTCAATATTACGATATAAAATATGTTTATACAGTGACTTACTCCATACAAAAATCCCAAAACGAGTATATGTAAAAAAATCACTGATCATTCGGTTGTACTAATTTTCAATGCTCAAGTAATACAAGTACCTACTTAACAATGAGTTATTTCTCTGAGAATTTAATATCTGATGATGAAGATGGTATTTCGGCAGTTAAACGTAATGACCTAAGGAAAAGTCGCCAAGCTAAACGCAATATCAAGTATTATTCTGTTGATATAACGTCTGATGAAGATAACTGCCAAGAAAATGATGACCAGAGTTTGTTAACTGAGTCAAAGAAATTTAAATCCAAACAATTAAAAGCAAAGCAAACAGTTAATATTGATCTGAAAATTATGAATAAAAAATATACTGAGACTAAAACCAAACTTACCATTAAAAAAGAAAAAAATCATTCAAAAACGGAATTGAAAGTAAATAAAGTACCTAAAAGAAGTATCCTTAAACCCAAAGTCAATACTAAGCCACTAACCAAGAGTGAATCTGAAAATGATATTAAATTAAGTATAATTTCTGATGAAGATGACCAAATGTTAACAGAGAAGCCTAAGGCCAAAGAACGGAGAATTAGAAAAAGAAAAAGTACTAATGATACCACACCAGAACAAACACTAAATACAAGTATATTGAATGCAAAGAAACTTAAAACCATTGGTCCTAGTTCCAGTGCAAAGGAAACATTATGGAAAGACTATGAATTATTAGCAGAAAACATGCATCTGAACATTCAAATTGCTAAAAATGTTATCAATCTTCTTGATAATGGTAGTACTATTCCATTTATTGCTAGATACAGAAGAAATGCTACTGGCAATATGTCTCCAGAAATATTAAGAGACGTTAAAAACTCTTATGATGATATTTGCAATTTAAAAGAGAAAATAAGTACTGTTCTGAATTCTTTGGAAAAAACTGGACATACAGACAAACAGCTTGAGAATATGGTAAAATCTTCTAAGAGTATAGAAGAATTAGAAATTATTTATGCTCCTTATAAACCAGAAGGCAAAAGAACTTTGGCAGAAAGAGCTAAAGCTTTGGGCTTAGAAAAACCTGCAATAGAATTATTATATAACACTTCTACAAAAGGTTTAACTGGATGGGTAGATATTTCCAAAAATGAATTAAAAACACTTGCAGATGTAGAAAAAGGGATAATTCATATCATAGCACATAAAATTGTGACAGATTATGAAACTCTTGAATTTTTAAGGAACATCAGAAAGGACAATCTTTTCATAATTGAAACCAAAAAACTGCTGACCAAACAAACTTCTGAAAAATCAAAAAAGAACCAATTGAAAGGAAAACCAGTTGATGAAGCAAAATATAAACTTTATTTTGATTTTAAAATTTCAGTTTGTAATGTTAAACCCCATCAGGTTTTGGCAATTAATAGAGGGGAACACAATAAAGTACTATCAGTGAAAATAAACACTCCAAACTGTGTAAAAGACAGATTTCACCAATTCTGCTCAAAGAAATGGATATATCTAGGTCAGTATAATGAGAATAGGAACCGTATACTAGAAGAAGCCATTAAGGATTCATATATTCGCTTAGTCCAGCCATTAATAGTTAGGGAAATACGTTCAGAATTGAAAACTATGGCAGAAAAAGCTTCATATGAAGTTTTTAGTAACAACTTAAAACAAATATTACTAGCCAGTCCGATAAAAGGACAAACTATTTTAGGAATAGATCCTGGTTATACTCATGGCTGTAAAATAGCCATAATATCTTCTACAGGAAAAGTATTAGATCATGGGGTTGTTTATCCCCATTCATACAATTGTAATAAGAATATTGCTCAAGAAACTCTAAAAACTATGCTGCACAAATACAACTGTTCACTGATAGCACTGGGCGATGCAACAGCAAGCAAGGCAACTGAAGAATGGTTAACTCATTTAATTAAGGATAGATATTTTTATCCTATTGATGTGAAATACACTATAGTTAGTGAAAATGGAGCATCAGTTTATTCTTGTAGTCCAGAAGCAAAAAAGGAGTTTCCTGACATGGATAGCAACATCATCAGTGCAGTATCATTGGCGAGGAGAATTCAAGATCCTCTAGCTGAATTGGTAAAAGTAGAACCTAGACATTTAGGAGTTGGAATGTATCAACATGATCTTAAGAAGAAAGCCTTGAATGAAGCTTTGGATGAAGTGGTTTCTGAATGCGTCAGTTTTGTAGGGGTGGATCTGAATACTGCATCACAATGTTTGTTAAGGAGAATCGCAGGTTTGACTGACAGAAGGGCAACTGAAATAGTTAAATACCGAGAAAAGAATGGAGCTTTTCTGAATCGAAAAGAGCTACTAGAAGTAACAGGTATTGGACCAAAAGTATTTGAACAATGTGCTGGATTTTTGAGAATTTGTCCAATAACTGCAATGACATCAGAGTTAAAAAATGTCAATATGAATAAATTGGATCAAACGATTATTCATCCGGAATCATATGACCTAACAAAGAAGTTATTAAAATCATTTAAATTTGAGATTGATGATATTGGAGAGAAAAAATTGATAAATGAGATCAAATCTATAAAGACAGAAATATCTGTGGTTTCTAAAAAGTTAACCACTAATGTAGAGACTTTGAATCTAATATGTGATGCATTGGAAAAACCTTTGAACTATGACTTGAGATGTGAGTTACCACAAGCTGCCTTCTTTACTACAGGATTGAAGAGTATAAATGATCTTAGTATTGGTAGTAAAATTTTAGGTAGAGTAAAGAATGTTACCCATTTTGGATGTTTTGTAGACATAGGTGTTGGCAAAGATGGTCTGATCCACTGCAGTGAGTTAAAGGGTCATCAATTACAAATCGGAGATAAAGTAGAAGGAGAAATTTGTTCCCTAGATTATCAAACCCAACGAATTGGTATTAAACCAAATAAAAATGTTTTGATTAATTAATAATTGTATTTGAAGTAATTCTAAGTATTATAATTTGAATGTTTGAATTTATTGTGTTTATTAATTGTTAATGGTATGTTTGGTTAGTCCTCTCTATTTACTTGCCAGAACTTAATAAAAGAAATTTAAATTATTCTTTTTTTGTTGAACTGCATGCTTTTCTAAGAGTACCTAGACTAACCCCTATAAAGTTAGCAGAGCCACTTGCAAATAAATCGATGAAACCTATTCCAATAATTGTCGAGAATTTGTC
Source organism: Galerucella pusilla (assembly GCA_910591695.1). Taxonomy (NCBI): domain Eukaryota; kingdom Metazoa; phylum Arthropoda; class Insecta; order Coleoptera; family Chrysomelidae; genus Galerucella; species Galerucella pusilla. The sequence continues at coordinate 686,677 of CAJUYI010000013.1, read as the reverse complement.
GTGAACGTAAAAAATTTGTCGCGCTCTTAGTTTTTTTTATAGGGGGTGGCTCTGCTAACTTAATATTAAGTTAGCAGTGCCACCCATGAATAAATATCAAACAGCATCAAAATTGTTACGAATAATTGTCGAGTAATTGTCGAAATCCATCTGACGTAAAAAAACGCCAAAAATCTATTCCATCTAGCATAATATTATATATACCTTGGAAATTCCTGGTTTTTGAAGAAATTTTGTGTTTTTGGCAACAGCCCATAAGTATAAAATGACATTTTACGTGTTTTCCATATCATTATTGAGGAATATAAAGTTTTTTTAAGCAACTTCCTATTTTCCAGAAGCAAAAAAATTATGTTTCAAAGCTGAATGACAGAACACACTCATGTAACTTTGTTTATTTATTATTGTTTCAATAAGAATTTATCTGAACAATTGTCAAATGACCAAAACGAGTTTGTCGTGGGGTTTTCTCCTATACAGGGTGTCCCACGACGAGTGAAAACTATCTGTTTATGGCAAAATACTCACGAAAATTTCTACGTTTGGGTTTTCGGATACGATCTTTTCAACTAAAATATTTTCGAAGATGGCCGACTTCCGTTTCTACCGGAAGTCGACTGTAACTTTGTTATTTTAAATGGAACATCCTGTATATTAATACATTTTTGAAATCTACGTAATATTTTAGTATACTTTTGTCTGAAA
>CAJUYI010000013.1:631493-680972 GCA_910591695.1 Galerucella pusilla | reverse complement strand
TAAAATTTCTCGAGAACTATCAGAGTTAGATATAGGCAACCCTAATACCAACTGAAAGGTAATAAATTCCCACGTTTAACAGACCCAACAGATACAGGGTGTTCCATTAAAATTAAGCCAGAAATTTATGTATTAAATAGTTAGTGTTATACTGTCATATTAAAAACACCCTGTATATGATAGCATACCAGTGAATATTGGAAACAGAATGTTAAAAGCTTCTAGTGAGATGGTGGGAAGCAAATGTGGTTATTCGTTTTTATTTTGAAGTTATTGTATTTTTTCGGAGGGTCTACAAATTATGTAAAATCGATTTATCCTGGAAACTGAACTAAATAGGTATAGGGAAATGGTAACGAACTTTCATTATTTTTAATAGTAAAATTCAAAAATGTGATAAAATACAGGGTGTTCCATTTGAAGGAACCTAACTTTGATACGGCACGCTTTTTTGGAGCACCCTGTATATTCCAAAATATTTTTAAACTATAGTCCTAAATAATCTACTTAATTCCACGTTTTATTTTTTCTAATTTTATTTGCCGTTAAGACGCCAGAGAATAGTTCGTTCATAGTGCCCCACCCTGTGTATACCTTTTTCTTGGAATTTCTTGGTTTTTGAAGAAATTTCGCATTTTTGGCAACAGCGCATAAGTATAATGACATTTTACGTGTTTTCCATATCATTATTGACGAATATAAAGTTTTTTCAGGCAACTTCCTATTTTCCAGAAGCTGGATGAATGAACACACTTATGTAACTTTGTTGATTTATTATTTTTTTAATAAGAATTTATCAGAACAATTATTGTCAAATAACCAAAACTTGTTTGTCAATTTATTTGATCTCTTTAGTACTCTAAGGATAATTTTGTTTTATTTCGCTCATATTAGTTTAATGTGGGTGAAATGTTTTTAGATCTAACTGGATTTTAGCTGATGCCATATATCTGTTCTCTGATTTTATATATGCAATAATATGGGGGGAACCAAAATACTGTGGGGCCCATATTTTTAGCAATAGTATCATAAACGAATTCTTTTTCGGTATCAAACGCTGCTCAAACTTTAACTTTAAAAGTTTTTTTTGTGTAAAATTTTTCAAAATAAAGGTCATTTTCTAAGAAATACTCTTGGCTACGGCTCGTTCGACAATATTCACATTCGTCAAAAAAGGGACCATTTGCATACAATATTTATTGTACTACCGGAACTTAAATATAAAAAAAGTTTAATGGTTTTATTATAGTAATTTTTCTCACTATCTCGGTCGAAAGTACGTGGTTTCGACTCCGATTATACGGCAATAAGTCTAACTTTCATGCATTGGCCAAGCAGGGTTGGGATAAAGTATGGAACCAAGTAAATATGTTTTAAACGAAAATAACGATATTTATGAAAATTTGCAGGTACCTAAGTGCAATGGAACAAAATGCATATGATGTACATTTTTTTGTTAATAATATCCATCAACTTCTTTAATTTAAATGGGACAAGTGTCAAATTCTAATTGACGGAAATAAATTTTACAATTTAGAATGGTTCAATTAAGTGAAAAAGAGCGTATTGAAATTTTAATGATCGGTTATGGTGATCGTGTTAGAACTCAAATATCATATTTTCAATAATTTGCATCCGGAGAGAAATTTAAAATACATATTGCAATCAATTTAGAAGAATCACCTCAAACTTCCACCACAAATTTGGCACTAAGCCATGGTATCAGTCGACGTTCTGTAGGAAACGTTAACGTTTGTAAAACATCTAAACGGTTCATTATTGTGATATTTTTATTAGGATTAATCACAGACCTGCCTTTTTCCATTTCTTCCTACGTAATGTGATAGAAGGAGATTAACAATCGATGACGCACACCAAGAAGGGTATTATTTCAACTATATCAATCTCAATATATATAATATATATATACTCAGGGTGTCCTTTTTTCATTAATCTTAGATCAATGAAATCGTCTTTATCTCTATCTAATTGAGACATCGCCTTGGATTTTATTTTCCGGTATACCGCGTTAGACTTAAGAGTTATTGGAAACACGAATTTACTGCCTTGCAGTAATTGTGATGACCTTAAATAAATAGTGCTAGACCTTAAAACATACTTAAAATTTTGAGTTATTGAAACATGAAACTCTATAGTGACATTATATTAAGGTAGGTGTCACAGATGACACAGATCACCTACACATTGTGACATATATAAATATGAAACATGAAATAAAGTCGCAATAGTGCACTGCAGTAATCGCGCACAAATAAGGAGAATCTAACCTTAATAATGTTTCCCTTATTCAAAACATCAAATGCGCATGCGTATATGTCACTATAAGGACAGCACTATTACTGCTTGCCCTTATAAAATATTTCGTAAATTTCCACTTAATATGTCGTTGATAGGAGTAGAAATAACATCTGTCATCCTGACAGAAGAATTGACGAAATTAATTTGTTTGAAAACAATTGCCGCTCATAAGCACGTACGTAAGTTGTATATTTTTCATCGGGATTGTGACGAATGCCGGGAAAACCGCTATGAACCTTACCGACAACATTTGAATGTTGTGTTTGGAGACGAATTACAAATGTTTTACACTGTCTATTGATACAGTAAGCATATTTAGTGTATGTTGTTTTAGATCTATTAGCGAATGATTTTTTGAAATTTAAAACGCAGGAACCGTTCACACTTTTAAATTTATGACGTATACTATAGTACTTTTCCAATTTGCCATGAACATTTATTTCTAAAAATTCTTGTGATGACAATTCAAAAGATCCCTCGAAATACGCGCAATTACCGAAATTCAAATTTTCCCTTGTATTTTTGGAATGAACGTCGAACAAATTTTCCACTTGTTTTGGCGACTCATTTACTTTCTCATAATACACATTTCTTATTGGACTGGGATGTTTTGTGAAGTTGGCGGAGTTACATTTAAGATATTCGTAATATTTGTAGAAACATTTGCTATATCCGGATTGTTGGTATAAACGGACACAACTAAAGCATCGTGTTCCGGTTGATCCTCCTCGTAACTAACGGTTTCTCCTACAGAATGTGAGTTATGCGAAACTGAAATAGATTCCGTTACAGAATTTTCCCGATCTAAACTACTTTCACGAATACTAGAGGCATTTTTTTCACTACTTTTATTAAACTTGTGGAGCCATTTTTTATTTAAGCGGTAACGATTTTTTAATGAATTGCGAATGCCGAAATTAAAACATAATGACCCATACACTCCGTCCGATGGAACATAACTACCGAGCAAATCATTTAATAAGAAACATTTAGATTGATGAATGAAAAGCCGAATTTTTTCAATTTCCTCATCCGATCCGCATTCTCTCTCTGTTGCCGTTTCTAACAAAGAATTGTTCTATATTACCCGTGTTCCTTATCAAAAGTCGTTGAATTTTATAAACACTACGATGTGCGGAGTTTTTGAAATATAGTTGCGAAGCTTGAATTAAAATTTGGCTATCTAGCTTTAAACCCGAAAAAAATTGATAGGAGGCACCGGGCGCCACTTGCAAAAGACACTCCGAAAGTTTTTTGCAATCAATTAAGTACAGTGGTACGTGGGTACGTGGCATATTGAAGCAAAGATATTAAAATATTCCCCGTAAAATTAATAAGTTTTAGCAATTTAAAGAATTAAAAACTAATTTCAATAGAACAGAACCGTCCTAGATAGTTTTTCTCTGACGCTAAAAGCCGAAAGGTGATTGTATTTCCCGCTAGTATGGAAAAAGTAAAAACAACGACCCCCGCACTTTGTATGGGTAATGTGAAGCCGCAACTTATACTAAGTGGGGTACGAACTTACCCCAAGTCCAATTTTATTTTTTTTTTCATGGAAATTATGTGAACAATTTTGTAAAATCACAAAGAAATACATAAAGCAAATTTTAAAGGAAGAAAACTTAAATGGTCGAAGCAGAATATTCTTATTATGAAATCAAACAATTTTATTTTGTTAAATCTACATTATATTTAACCTTAAAGTTGTGACGCGTTTCGCTAACACAGTAGATTTTTCTAACGAATGGAGGTATAATGAGAAATTTTCAATTTTATACCTCCATTCGTTTTTTTTTTTTTATTCTGGTATTAAGGCACTGTATAAATTGAAAATTTCTCATTATACCTCCATTCGTTTGTAAAAGCTACTGTGTTAGCGAAACGCGTCACAACTTTAAGGTTAAATATAATGTAGATTTAACAAAATAAAATTGTTTGATTTCATAATTTACTATGGATCTACATCAAGTAAAAGCCTCATATATTCAATTTTTGCAGAATATTCTATTTTTACAAAAATAGCCTGAACATTATGAGTCTGGGGTAAGTTTGTACCCCACTCAGTACGACGAAGGTTAAATTATACTACTAATTGTATTGTAATATATGGAGTCAGCAAATAATTATGTTCCGTCCCGTCCATTCTGTGAGTGGAATAGAGGAAGCTATAGAATAACAGAGTGACAATGTCTAGAGAAGTGGGCAGTTTGTGGAGAGGGAATATGTTGTTCTCTCTTGGACATATATATAACTTAATTTATAGTGCTCACTGTTTCTCCTATATGAGATTCTACTAATGAACTTAAACTTTTTTTCTCAATTGAAGGTAGTTGGTTTTGCACGAAGGAAAGAACTTTTAGACAAACTAAAAAACTCACTTTCATCTAAGAAAGGACAATTCTATCCATATCCCGGTGACGCTTCTAAAGAAGAAGACATTTTAAAAGCTTTTCAATGGACCAAATCCAACGTAGGTCCAGTCAGCATCGTTATTAACAATGCTGCCATTTTAGATCAATCCAAATTATCAGAATCCGAAACTAAAGTATGGCAACAACAACTCGATATTAACGTATTAGCTCCTTGTATCACCGCTAGAGAAGCTATCGAACAGATGAAGGAAAATAACATTAATGGACACGTTATTAATATAAACAGTACTGCTGGTCATAAAATTTACGGTGATTTACCGTCAAACTTATACTGTAGTACCAAATATGCTTTGACAGTATTAACTGAAAGCATGCGACTGGAACTTGCACAAGAGGGATCTGAAATCAAAGTTACGGTAAGCCATGATTATGGTAATATAAAATTCAACCTTATTTATATGTTAAGAGTAACAATAGTAATTGTGAATTTAGTTTAATAATATACGTTGTAGAGTTTAAGTCCAGGATGTGTAAAAACAGATATGCTCATCAATGCTGTTGAATCATTTGACAGGTCAAAGGATTTTGTAGATGCTTTGCCAATGCTAGAAACTCGTGACATAGCTGACGCTGTTTTATACGTTTTAGGGACACCACCTTCAGTAAATGTAAGTACCAATAAATAAGCTCCTTCAAATTTTGTTTTTATATTAATTGTTCTCAAAAGCTTTGAAGCTATTTGGATATAACTAAATAATATATGATGTTTTTTTTTTGCAGATTTCTGAATTAACTGTTCAAGTGGTTGGAGAAAAATATTAATTTTGGTAACAACTAGTGTTAATAGGAGGATTTCTCTGGATTAAAACAAATATTCTTCAATTATATCACCAATATATTGTTAAATTTTTGGCACAATAAATGTTTTATTTTGCTTGGGATATTATTTTCGCTTCCATTCTCGCATGAAAGAACGGATTCCAGTAAAAAAAGGCAACTCTTATGATAAGCAATATTTTCATTAGGCAGAATTGATTATTTCATTACCATTGAAGTTTTTCGGCGTTGTTCCGAAAATTTCATGAAACTATATCACTTGCTCCATGGTTGAACAAGTATTCAAATTACCCTAATGTTTGTTTAAGTTTCACGTGACACAAAACAAAGCTGCAAGAGTTGAAAAATCATCGGTTAGCTTTCAAATTAGAGATTTAAGCATCAACTGAAAAGGCCCATTTATTGAACATGAATTAAAGGTAAGACCACAGTATAGGAACGAACCAGTAGTATTACTATTATAAATTTCATTCATAAATTGCCAGAGCTTTTGATGACCTTGAACGGATCGCTTTACGATTCGTTTTACTTTTCCATAGGCGTAGGTAGCATACGTTTAAAAATTACTTGAACGTGTTGAATGTTTTTTCTCAAATATTGTCGATGAGTGAATAAAACAATAGTCTCACACAAAATATTTATTGGTTTTTACACACACACTACCCGTATTCTCCTTTTTAATGGTATCCATTGCAAAAAAATGCTTATAAACTATGAAAATAATAGTGTTTGTTTGTCCGAAAAGCCGTAAAAATATAAGCCCTGTATAATAAATAATGTTATTCGCAAATTCACCACTTGCACTTTGGTTGGATGTTGGATCGCAGCACAGCACTGGCCCACGCACTGGCCGCCGGGCCTGCCGGATGAGATACTCATCCGAACGACGTTATAGGTCACAGAGAGCTCGGGAGTGTGACGTCACGAGATAAAATACTGGTTCGTTCCTATACTGTGGTAAGACTGTAATTTAAAGGCCAAATAATTGTTTTATTAATAAACAACCGTCGAAGCAACCGGAAAGCCAAATTAAAGATCATAAAACTAATCGATCCAGGAGGATTATTTTTCGTACTTTTTAGGTAGGCAACGTGTTAATCCATCCCAAGAAGCATACTAAACTGTCACACAATAATGTATTCTTGATAATGTTCATATTCTATTATCTTATCTATCTATTATTCTGAAGATGATACAATCTGATGATATTTTATGTAGGTGCTCATAAAGCGTATGCGCAATTATTCAAGGTTTTTCAATCTTGGATGCTAATAAAAGAAAATAATAGTTAAAGTGAAACCAAATATTTAGTTTGCCGCTCACTATGGAGAAGTGGGAGGGACACGTTGCTTTTGTCACTGGATCCAGCTCTGGTATAGGAGAAGCTATCGCTATACATTTAGTTGAAAACGGCTTAAAAGTAAGTAATTTTATTTTCTTAAATCAATTTTAGTAGATCGTGGAGATGTTCTTATCATAGCTCCACATTTTTGTCTTGTTCGATTTGATATGAAAGTTGTTTTGGATATTTAAATAAACAGTACCATGATAAGAATAAGAATTCAACTGATTAAATTTTCCATAGAAGGAAACGTATTTTACTTGGGTTGTAAGCAATCCCAGCCAAATATAAAGCCCCTTTTTCCCTTCTATCTCCGTCACATCTACTTACGGACACTCAAGACTAAGCCTAAAAATTTCCACTTCAAAAATATTTAGATAAAGTGCTATTTACGTTGATATGGACTTTGTTTATTAAATATTGGGAATCTAATCAGGTTAATAACAGTCAATAACAATCAGTCAGCTGTGCTAATTTAATTTTAATTACTAATACTACTAACGGTATTGTAATTTGATAACTTTCTATAACACTTCAATCTTTTTTTTATTTAAGGTAGTCGGTTTTGCCCGAAGGAAAGAACTTTTAGACAAACTAAAAAATAGACTTTCATCAAAGAAGGGAAAATTCTATCCATATTCCGGTGACGCTTCCAAAGAAGAGGACATTTTAAAAGCTTTTCAATGGACCAAAACCCACGTAGGTCCAGTCAGCATCGTTATTAACAACGCTGGTGTTTTAAATCCATCCAAATTATCAGAATCCGAAACTAAACTATGGCAACAACAACTCGATATCAACGTCTTAGCTCCTTGTATCACAGCTAGAGAAGCTATCAAACAGATGAAGGAAAATAACATCAATGGACACGTTATTAATATAAACAGCATTGCAGGTCATAAAAATTTTTCTGATCCTTCTTCAAACTTATACTTTGGCAGCAAATATGCTTTGACAGCATTAACTGAAACGTTACGACTGGAACTTGCACAAGAGGGATCTAAAATAAGAGTTACGGTAAGCAATGATGACTCAACTTTCTAGAGTACTAAGAGTAGGTATATTGTGTACCACAAGAAATTATATTTTTATGTTAACTAAATTTATCAAGATCAACCTTATTTATAAGTTACGAGTAACAATAGTTATTGTGAATTTAATTTAATAATAAACGTTGTAGAGTTTAAGTCCAGGAGTTGTAAGAACAGATATGGTCATGAATTCTATGGAAACACTTAACATATCAAAGGATTTTGTCGATGCATTTCCAATGCTAGAAGCTCGCGACATAGCTGACGCTGTTTTATACGTGTTAGGGACACCACCTTCAGTAAATGTAAGTAGAGTACCGATAAATAAGCTCCTTCAAATTTTGTTTCTAAATTGATTGTTCTGAAAAGTTTAGAAGCTATTAGGACAGTCTTGAGTTAACTAAACATGTTGTTTTTTTGTAGATTTCTGAATTAACTGTTCAAGTGGTTGGAGAAAAATATTAATTTTGTTAACACCAGTGTTTATTAGGAGGATTTCTCTGGATTAAATCTCATATTATTTAATTACATCAACAATATTGTTGGATTTTGGACACAATAAATGTTTTATGTTGTTTGGGATATTATTTTTGTTTTCATCCTTGCAAGAAAGAACGGATTCCATTAAAAAACTAACATTTTTTATATTAAAGTGATACAAAATTTACAAACAGACGAACATAGAAAAAAACGTTGGTAGTCTCAAAAATATAAAATTGCTGACAACCTTGAAATTCTCATAGACTATGAGCCCATGGGGAAAAAAGTGTCGCGATTTGAAACAGCAGCAAACCCATTCAGAACGATAGTTTATCATGCCACCATCGGTTCCAGCCACAGACATATTTTTTATATGTCTGTGGTTCCAGCACTATGGCGTTCATTTTCTCTTGTGCAGAAAAGCGCAGTGAAAAACTGAACATTTTATTTTTCACCCCCTGAAACCGTGATATGAAACTGTACGACGTTTGTTACATTTGATAGTATCATAGGAGATCGGTCGAGACTCTATGCCGTTCAAAAATAATCGTTCGGAAAATCTAGGAACATTTTTAAAAACTCTTATTTTCTACCCTCTAAAAAGGTGATATGAAACTGTACGTCGATTGTTATATTTGATATTAGAACCATAGGAAAATTGTTGAAAACGTAGATAAATTTTTGGAAATATGTTTTTTTCGTGCTTTCCACACTATTATTTTTGTACATTATTTTTTATTATTATTTCATTCTAAAAGGAACCCACTGCACTAGGTAGATGTATATTCCTAATACATTTTACCATAAATCATTGAAACTAATTGAATTTTTATGAATTTTGGTGTTTGTCTTGTGCGCTTCATTTGACTTTGACTGTACACTGTACATTGTGCCTGCAATGTAGATTTTAATGCAAGAAATTCTTAAATTAAAAAATTACATGGTTTTATCTTCTTAGTTTTAGTTTTAAATTAATCTTAGTTTTAATTTTTTCTTGCATGAATCCACCTTTAAACTGTCACCCAATCAATAAATTTATCTTCATATGTTCATATTCTATTATCTTTTGCCTATCTATTATTCAGAAGATGATATTTTATGGATTCGTATGCCAAATAAGGACATATTTCCGAATCCTAGTCCTAATTGGCTGGTATGATTTGGACCTCTATGAGGTAATGCAATGAACTGTAATCAATACCCATGCAATCAGAAGTAGGTGATAGAAAAGAAACATTAAATTTAAAATAAATACCCCTTCTGTTGGTTTTGATTAATCTGTGATCCAACCAACTCAGTGTTGCCAGACGTACGATAATTATCGTATTTGTAAGATAAATAAGCTTAGGGTACGATGTACGATCAATAATGGATAAAGTACGATAATTTCTGAATGTTGATTAATGAGAATATATATGTATTGAAGTACCGAATAGCAACAAAATAAGCAACTGGAAGAACAAAGTCAGGAAGAATTACAAGAAGAAGAATTTTTTTAAGCTTTAGCTGAACAAGAATAGGTTACTTAAGTGTTATTTTAAGTTTTGTTTCATGTTTATCTAATATAGTTATTTTAATTTATCTAACTGTCTCTAACATAACCCTTTAAATTTCTAAACTAACCAGTCTCCGATGATGTTACACTAGGAAGGCCAGTTGTACGATAAAATCATGAAAAAAACCATAATTTCTAGAGCATTATAGGATAATTTGGTTTTGGTCATCTGGCAACACTGAACCAACTGTAAGAGTTTGGAGTTCGAGTTTTTAGTTTTTACTCGTTTTTAGCGGTTTTTAGTTTGCTTACAATCTTTGTCAGATATTGTACTGCATTTTTGTGCCATTAGTTTCGTTGAAATGTAAGTAACTTTATTTGATTCCTCTTCATATTTCACTAAGTAATTATTTTCAGGGAGTACCGAACATTTTGGGCAAAATTCAACAACAAAATTCCCACGATATTGATTTTGTTCGTGGGGATTTGCTGCAAACTGATGGTGCCATTTTACATTGTGTCTCACAAGATATCAAATTGTCCAAAGGAATTGCTCTTCAATTTCGGTGAGCTATTGGTTTTTTGGGGCACTTTTAATTATATTATGGTTTTTCATATAACTTTTTTTTTAGGCGAAAGTTTAATAATAACATTGACTTTTTAAAGTACAAGCAAAAAAAGTGGGTAGTGTGTGTGTTTTAAATGTACATCAGAGGTATATACTACCTCATAACAAAACAATTATTTTTTCAAAAGCCTAATTATACGGCAATTTTCATGGCAATACAGGACATGAAAGTCCATGCGACAAACAATATAGTAAGGACAATATCCTGTAGTGCTAGGAATGATAAGATTTATTTTTAAGGATAGTGGAATTAAGATTGGAATTTTTAATTTATAGTTTTCTTTTGTTTAGTTTGTGTTGATTTTATAGTGTTTTATATTTTATAATTAATAAAAATCGTGGATTAGGCCTTGAAGGGGAAACCACGTTAAAAAAAACGCATCGAATCCTCTACCTCCTGGGTGATGTGGAAACGAGGATACTTTAATCTGTCATGCTAAATATAAATTGCATTGGACATTGATAAACTCGTGTATGTATACAGGAGCGAAAATAAAGTAAAGTTTCTTTTTTGAAAAAAGTGATTTTTTTTCTCACCCTTGGAACGTTTGTCAGCAATTTTTGAATATGACACGCAAAAGACTACCGGTTTATCAGTCTATTTCTGATTTCTGAAACTCAATTTTTTTATATATAATATCATTGATTTAATATTTAAATAAAATAAGTGCTCCAATATAGGTTTTGTTTATCGTGAGAATTCGATTCCCCCGTATAATTTACTGGTAATCATCAGTTGACTATTATAAGCCAGCACATCTGTGCGCTGTTGCCGGCTCAGTCAATTGTCGCAGATCTGCGTTTGGAGCTGGGAGCTAGCTTCTCGTCGATATAGAACAGCACCCTGTTCCACTTCAATGATAAACAATTCCTCCATTTTTCCCTACAAAACACCACGTCGAATCGGATTCTACTGATGCTTAAACCAAAACATGCGTCGACGTGCCGTACGTCATTTGACGTACCGTACTATAGGAGGGAGGTCAACCATGCAATTGCATAGAAAATGAAATAAATGCGTTGACGTACGTCAACGTGTCGCACGCCAACGGACTCGGTGGAATGTGGTCTATAGAGTGGCCTGCTTGTTCTCCGTATCTTAGCCCGTTAGATTTTTTTTCTTTGGGGTTATCTAAAATCACGTGTTTACGTTAGACGACCAACAAACTTACAGGGATTTAGACAAAGAATTATTGATGAATGTGAACTAATACGTGGAGAAGTCTTGGAAAGTGACTCAAGAATTTTTTAATAGGATATAGCATATTGTCGGCAAGTAAACGGCGAGCATTTTGAACATTTGAAGTAATTTTGTTTCTCATTATTCTGAAATAATAAAATGTACACCTATTGTACAACTAACAGAGTGAGTTATTCCTCGTTTTTACAAATTTTTTCACACTAAACTCGGTATGTATGAATTCAAAATAACAAGCTCTTTCAAAATCTGTAAAAATATATAGGGTGTCCCATTTGAATTAAAGGAATTTATGTAATTTCCGGTTAAACCAAAAATATATTATCAACAAAAAATGTACATCAGATGCATTTTGTTCCATTGCACTTACCTGCAAATTTTCATAAATAAAAAAAGATATAAGTACAGAGTTCGGCGAATGTCCGGGACCGGACATATATCGAAGAAAATATATAAATTTTTTGGAAAATCTTTTTATACCACTAATTAAACTCCAACTTAAACTATAATTTGAAAATATTTTGAAATATACAGAGTGTTCCAATAAGGTGTGGCGTATCGATGTTATATTTTTTCTTATGGAACACCCTATATTTCATTGCATTTTCTGATTGCCCCTAAAAAATATAATACTCCTTCATAATGGTTCCCTATACCTAAATACAGAGGGTTCCGAGTTATGCTGACTTTTTTAAAAATGTGATTATTTCGAACATAATTAAGAACTCATTGATATAACAAATTCTAGCAAATTTTCTCTTACATGTAAATTGAGTACTAAATATTTCTTTAAAGTGTGTTCAGAATTTTCAGTTTCATTATTAGATCATTCAATGTGCAGTGTCAGGCTTATTTTGAATGGAACAGCCTGTACCTATTTTAATAATTAATCATATTCAAAAAAATGTTTGCCATAACTGTAACGATATTGTGACCGTTAAGCACATACTGACGGACTGCAAACAATTTTCTGCCTCATATAAACAACTTGATCTTAGGCCCAACCTCAAGGAAATGCTCCACTGCCCTACAGAAATCAAGAAAGTCTTAAAGTTCCTGAAAGCTACTAACCTATACTGTAAAATCTAACTTAAATATTTGTAATAATTATGTAAATATTTGTATTTATTTTTTCTGTGCCAATGACCAGCGCTGTCGAGGCACGTTAAGCTAAAATAAAATAAAAATGTCCTCTTTCGAATGGCGTAAGGGTATCCTAAACATAGCTGTTAGGTATACTTTTCGACATCGTTAGCGGACTAATATATTTTATAATTGTTTTATTGACGCTTCATAAAAACTTTTATGTTCCATAAAGAATTAATTCGCCATAAATTTGTTGCGCTTAACTGTTCTGTCAATAAAATTGTTTTAAAAACGTTTTTACAGCAAAATTATAAAATAATTATAGAATGAGTTATAGGTAGAGCTATTTTATAAAGTCTATAAAATACTTTTTATAGAGCATATTAGTTCTGAATGATACTTTGCTCTAAAAGCATTTTATAATGGTACTTTATTCAATTAAGTCATCGTTATAAAAGCAATCATAAAACTGTTTTGTCACGAAAATATTTACTAATAATAAAATAATTTTTCAATTGTTATTAATAAAAGTGAATTGCTTTCTGCAGCAGGTTGGTATAAAAGCGTGTGATTATAAAATTGTTGTTTTATAGTTTTATAAAAAAAACAGTTGAAAACAAATACGTTGCATAAGGAGGTCTTCTAACATTAAAATTTTAACACAACAATAATTATAAAACTGTTATAAAATAGCCTTCATCTTTATTTGGACTATGTCGTACAGTACCTAGATCAAAAAAATTTTTTAAAGAAGTGGTGCCTACATTTTACAGAAAACTTAAAAGTAAATACCATGAGATCGTAAGTGATTAACAGATAGAAAGCACTATAGTGGCTCTTGCTCTAACAATCATTCAGAGATTAGCAATCGAAATGACCATATACTCCAACAGAGAAGACTGAGGACTGATGGACTCAACCACTGAATGAAAACATATCTACTAAAAAAAACTAGTTAATTGTAGATTAAACTTATATTATGTGATTTACTTTTTATTCACAGTAACCTCTGCCTAGACAAATCTTGTTTGATTTTTTAAATAATAGCTACATACAGAGCATAATTGTCCTATTTCGGACAATTTTGATTTATGAGTATCGGATAAAAAAAGTGGCCTTTTTGTGAGGCTTTAAGCGACAGGCCATATATTTAAATGATACATATTTCTTCGTGTCTATTTTCATAAAATATTTTTATGTAGAAAGTCCTAATGAACTATATTTACCAAAAATTAATATAATATTTTTTTTTTAGTAATTAAATTATATTTTAAATTTCCCTAATTATCATAATTTGAGATACGCGTTAAAATTTTATTATAATTGTACCATATACTTAACAGTAAATTTAATTTCGCAGTTACATCTTCTGCATTGATGAAATTTTTTCAAGTCAATCTCATTATTAATTACTTTTTATACCGAATCAGCCATTTGTCATTTATTTTATTTTTGCTACCATCTGTTTAGTATCATTCTGCAACAACTAAAGAGACTAATTGCATACCTATTCACAAACAATTTTATGTTAATAGGATTGTTAAAAAAACATTTTGATCGTGTAACTATTGGCGCTCGTAGCAAAACGTTTTTATAACGGCTCTAAAATAGTTATTTATGATACAAGTGCGTGAAGTTATACTTTTTTGCAACGAGTGATCAAAAGTACTTCACGCACAAGTGTCATACAAAACTTTATCTATGACCATCTGACCCATTTCATTCTAGTAACAGAGTTGTTATGAAACAGTTTTATAGATTCTTATTAAACATTTATGAATGTTCTAAAAACTGCTTTATTATGGCAACAGACAACATCTAATAAAGCATGTCTAACAGGCGATTTGTTTTATAATCTGCGCCAATTCCATGCTCATAAGAGCTATAAGAACATTGTAAAAGTGTTTATAAAACGGTGGTAGTTTTATAAAATACGTTCTGTAAACGTTCTAAAAGCCATTATAAAACTTAAAATTGTTAGTTGGGTTCGCTCTTTGAAGTAACGAGTACAATACGACACTTGGTGCTATTATTGGTGCTATTATCGCTATTATCGGTGCTATTATCGTCACAAAAGTGACGTTAATGTGTTGTAGACATTTGACTAAGTTTCTTGTTACATATCTGACGAGTAAGTAATTCTTTTCTAATGTTTCTTAAAAAAAATTTCCAACGATTATTGCTTACTTGCAGGTATGGCACTGATGATGGCTTAACCGCCGAAAGCGCTTTGCAATTTTATAATAAAAATTTTACACAGAATACAAAAATGTTTTCTTGACTTTTAGTCATGTGTACTCAGCTATAAAGATATTCACCTAAATATATAAGAACCAAAATTAGACGAAGAAACAACATATATATGCGTCCTACCTTTATACTTATGCAGTTTTTAATTCGTTGCTGCAATTGTCATAGATGTAAATCAGAAGTAGGCACGTAGCATTCTTAGAACTTTATTTACCACACAAATATTTATTATAGATAGCTTTGAATTTGATTAAATATAGGAACACAAAAAATGAGAACTGAGACCAAAATTTCGTTCATACCTTGAACAAAAAATAGGCCGCTTCATCACCACCGTTTCCATCGATAAGAGAACCAATTGATTACATTATCATGTTTATCCAACACACTATATTTCTTTCCCGTTTATTTCTTTGCCAATTAAATTGTAGCCATATTTAATTAAACCTATTCACAATTTATAGGTAGTAGGTACCACTTACATTAAAAAATTTTGTGATGAAAAATATTTGACTGTCCCAAGTAACAATGAACGCTATTGGGCCTGTTCAGACAATAAGCTGATTAGTAGTTGATTGATGGTGTTAAAGACTAATTAAGCTACTAACTTGAATAATGAGCTGAATAAGCGCCGAATCAGACAATATAAATGCATTTATACAGCATCATCCATAAAGCTGAACTACATACTGTATAAGTGCCTCTTCAGCCAACTTAGTAGATATTGTTCAGCAATACGCTTATGAAGCTGAACTTGGGTTGAATAAGCATTCATTCAGTTTATTTAATCCGGTGTGGTTCAGCTATTTATTACTAGCTGAATACAGGCTGAAAAAGCGTTTTTCTGCTCATCAAATATTTCATTGTTCAGCTATTTAAAAATGGCTGAACATGAGCTGATTAAGCGCTTTTACAGAAATCTGAACAACTGTAGCTCAGCTATTCATAGTCAGCTTAGTATGCACTGAATAAACCCTTCTTTAGTAAAGTTGGGAGCCACTGTTCAGCTTTTATAACACAGACTGAAGAAGTTCTAGTTCAGCCCATTTTGTTCAGATATACGTACTCTTTTCAAAAAATAGATACTTAAATATATACTACTTCAGCCATTTGATATTCGCTGAAATGCGAATTTATGCAAGTAGTCGTGTATATCATTCAGCGATTTTTAGGTTTTGTTTTTGATTATGTCACTTGACTGGCAAATTTATAAAGCTTGCATTCATTACATCATTTGCATTTATAATGTTGCTTGGTGCTGCTTGTGACAGTTCATCAGGTTCTGGTGAATTTATGAAGACATCAGCTGCTCTAATAATGTTGCTTGGTCCTGCTGGTGGCAGTTTATCATCAGGTTCAATCAAGTTTCATTGAACGTTCGGTACTTCTAATACATGATATAAATATGTTTATGTAGCAGTGGAACTTGGCATAATTTGGACTTTTTTTAATGGGGGCTCTTCATCACGTCTATTAAATTTTTAAAATATTAAATTTAAAGTTGTTCTTCAATTTGTAAGTTTTTTTTAATAAGCTCATAATCGCAGATATTTCTGTATCATGTATCATGTAGATTTACAAATACCATTAATCGAAAACATTGAGCATGTGTTCGTTTGGCGCAGAGGCTAAAGATTAATCGATTGTTAAATGATAATCCAAGGGTCCCTTGGGTGGCATTCTGTTCACCTTAGCGAGTAGTCTTGAATCGAACTTGTCGATATACCGATTCCGTACACCAGATTTGGTTGTTTTGGATCGACAAATAGCTCTAATTTCTGATACCCATGAGGTGTCGCCTACGTATTTTCTATCTTTCCTTGTCAAAATATCTATGTAGAATGTAAAATCCAGGTGACGTCGCTTAAAACCGATCGCTAGTTTTTATGAACGGAATGTCACCCCAGGTTCAATCCCCACCGAAGGAAGGCAGAAAAAAAGGAAAGTAAACTATTTGTAAATTCAATTATCATAGCATGTAACTGAGGTAGTTGAGATGAATAAATAATATAAAATTCAGAAACTAAAAAAATTTATAATGCATATTAATTTGTTTTTGCTTTGAAGGTGAACTGAACAAGAGCTATATAGAAGCTTTGTCAGCAATTTAAATCAGCTACACTACACTACACAATCTTCTTAAAGGCAGAACTACAACGACTGAATAAGAGCTGAAGAAGCTATTATTCAGTCATGACTGGCAGACAGTCCAGTAATAGCTGTTTAAATTCTCCACTTTTGGGTGAATAAGAGCTTAACAAGGGTTTATTCAACATAAGTTTGATACCGATATTCAGCTTTAGACTGAACAATAAACCGCTTAAGCGCTTTTTCAATCAATAATCAACATAAATTGTTACTTGGGGTACAATAAAAATTACCTACCTCTCTAGAAAGTATACTATTTCCTCTCTCATTTGAACTAGGTATATTGTAAATGATATATGAAACTTGCAAATACATCATTTTAAAATTGTTCCTGTAGTTTCTATAACATCTTGGCATACCTATCCTAATTAAGAAAGAAAACATATACCTACTTATGACTTTTATTATTAAATTTTTTGCATATACATTCAAATAAAAAACAGAGCATTACATGGGTACATAGACATACTACGAACTTTATGTATTAAAAAAATATATTCTGGTAATTTAACCAATACTGGTATTGGTGGAGCTGTTTCATCGTCTTTTTTTATATCGGTTGAGATACAGTGGCGTAGCGAGCTTAAAACTCGCCCGGGGCACAATACCTTTTTGGCGCCCACTATTCGGAAACCATAAAATATTATTATGTAAAATATACTCGCAAATTAATAAATAAAGTCATGGGCTAGGCTTTAAATTTGGTACAAAGAATGTGTAGTTGAGAAAACCAGACTAGATTTTGAAATGTAGGTATATTGTGATCATCTAGATTTAGTTCAAAAGATACCTACCTATTATTTATTTAACATGTTTATAAAGAAATATTTTAAAAACACGCAGTTTTGAAACAATAAAAAAGTAAATATTCATCATCTCTAAGATACCTACATATACAGGGTGGTCCTTAAGTAATTGTACATAGAAGTACAGTTCAATCTTCACTTCAAAATATTGCGATTTAAACCAACTAGCCTTAATAAAATGTTGATATTAAGAGAGATACAGGGTGTTGAACATGAAATTTTAATTTCCTTTTTTTACAATAACTTTATCGGTTTTTTACGTATATTCACAAAAATTTCAGGTTGGGGGTTTTTTGATATAAGAAATCATAATTTTTCACCTATTTCGATGTATTTTGTAGAGGGCGCAACATAGGCCACGTATGCGGCATAAATGTACCTACGCAAAACTTTTTTGCCTTTACATTAGCGCTACTTTTGTAAAAAATAATTAAAGCCACATCATTACAACAAAAAAAAGGTATATCTATTAGTATCCCCAAATCTTAACGGTTTTAGAGATAATCATATTTTAGTGATTAACTGCATAATTATTATTTAATGAC
Organism: Galerucella pusilla; assembly: GCA_910591695.1. Classification (NCBI taxonomy): domain Eukaryota; kingdom Metazoa; phylum Arthropoda; class Insecta; order Coleoptera; family Chrysomelidae; genus Galerucella; species Galerucella pusilla. Next base: position 662,432 of record CAJUYI010000013.1, on the reverse strand, counting down.
ATTACGTTCGAAAAATCTAGTGTGTACGATGTTTATTTTTTTAGCATTAAGATGAACAGTATTAGGCTATAGTAGCAGTTAACATGAAAAATATGTATAGTACTTTTAATATTTGAAAATAATAATTATTGTACACACAACTACATTTTTCGAACGTAATTTCATTAAATAATAATCATGTAGTTTATCACTAAAATGTGATTATCTCTAAAACCGTTAAGATTTGGGGATACTAACAGATATACCTTTTTTGTTGTTGTATTGATGTGGCTTTGATTATTGTTTACAAAAGTAGCGCTAATATTATGTAAAAGGCAAAAAGGTTTTGCGTACATTTATGCCGCATACGTGGCCTATATGTGGCGCCCTCTACAAAATACATCGAAATAGATACAAAATTATGGTTTTTTTATATCCAAATACCACCAACCTCAAGTTTTTGAGCTGACAGACACAGGTCGAGTCAGCCCTGTTAGTAGAAAGGACGTGCTATCTCTATTATGAATATATCATTACAGTTTGATTTAGACTGTTTCTTTTTTCCTTTCCATTTACGAACTTACATTTATTATATTACACCGGCACTAAATTTAAAATATATTTTCCTGAAATCAATAATAATAAGAATTAAAATTATCCAGCAAAGTTTTGTTTTGCGGACTATTTAGCGCCCTTTGTGGGGGGCATAATGCTTTCCCTTGTCCCCCTCACTACGCCACCGTTAAGATAAACTAACTGTTCATCTTTCAACTGTGAGAGAATAATAAAATACGTCGAGAAATATTCACAATATTAAATACGATGATAATATTAATTAGAACAATATATTAACCATTTTACTTAAATTATAACGTTTATTAAACATATATGATTGTATAAGTGGGTGATTTCTTTTTTTTAACATCTAATACATAACATTTTTTCTATATGAACATTTATAGCCGTATGCACACCGTTTATACTCGTTAAAGCATTTAAGTAACTAATTTTCTAATTTTTAATTTTGTATTGGTGTATGCACCATCGATTCTATGGAGGTTTAACAAGTTTAAACTTAAACGCCCAATATTGAAGGTTTAACTTTTAAGGTCTTTAAAACACGAGCGATTTTTCAAGCACGACGGCGAAGCAAGTGTTTTAGAGACCAGCTATCCACGAATACTTTACGCTATTTTTTAATTGGTGCATTTTGAAATTGTAAATACTGATATCTGCACAGCTTGTTCAATTGAAACCCATCTTTGGTTCAGGAAAATTATTGACAAGTACAGTTACAAATAACTACCACTACAATTGTGGCACATATCTCACTGTTTCACCAACCGATGTATACCCTGCTTATAGAATTCTTGTGGCTGCTGCTGGAAGAATTCTTTCACAGCGTTTTGTACTTCTGCGTCCGACTGAAAACGGTTACCTTTTAACGCCTTTTTTAGTGGCCCAAAGATGTGAAAATCGCAAGGCGATAAATCGGGACTATAGGGTGGATGCTCTAATATCCTCCATTTCTTTCGTTGTAGATTTTCTTTCACACCTTCAGCACACCAAAATTGAATGACCGCACTCGTATCACATTTGGACGGATTGCAATACTTAATCACATTACTTAAAATCGCTGTCAAATATAAACGAAATAAACAGATCAGTGTGACGTTTGCATACACTACTAATGTTGGAAAACGTCAGTTGAATGATTACAATTGTTTCCAAGGCTAACCTGACCAAAGATGGGTTTCAGTTGAACAAGCCTCGTATTACTACTACAACAACAAGAAATGGAAATAAGGCCTAATAATGTAAAATGATTGAATTCGTGATGCTACATCAGTATACCTTGTATTGTCATGGAAATGAGAAAGACACAAACTAATTTGCATTTATTGTTGTCACAAGGTTGACACCGCAGTGCATAAAAATGAATTCTAATATCGATTTCTCAAGTAGAAAAGCAGAATCGCGGTTAATACCGCAAAAATCTTCTGGTGTGTATAAAAAAGAATATGACAAGTTTATCAAATGGATGGAAGAGCAAAACGTTACAGATATAAATGAGTTGTGCTTGCTTATCTCCAGAAAATTTTGGAACAGTACAAGGTGTCGACTATGTGGGCTATCCATTCGAAATTGCAATGTTTGTTGTGGATAAATAGAGGAGTCGATATAAAATCATTCGTAAAAGTGCATGCATTCATGAGGGCAATTAGTAAGAATAACGTAGCCAAGAAGGCATATGTATTCAATGAAGATTTGCGGAAGTTTTTCATAGATGCACCGGACACTACGTATTTATTTTTGAAGGTGGTAGCCATTTGCGGTATCTTTGGGTCTTGTAGAAGATGTGAATTATGCGATTTGCGCTTACATGATATCATAGAAGTAGGAAGCGTTTTAGTTATTACTATCCGACCGTCTAAGACAATGAAGGCTAGACGTTTCACTGTAGTCGCCAGTGAAGCAATTAGTTATGTGCGTTTGGTGCGTTTTCTCACGATATGATAAGGGGAAATGTACCAATCAAGTGGTCCCTTGCAAATTGCACGTTATCTTAAATTGGATGATCCTGAGAAATACACGGGACATGCTTTTCGACGGACGTCCGCTACCATTATGGCAAATAGTGGCATGACAATAGATCAAATACAACGACAAGTATGGAAATCGGCAGCTCTGGCGACTGGTTACCAACATTATTGGGAGTGCCATTGATGGAAGTTCAATCTTGAGTTCTGAGAATGTTAATAATATAAATTTATATACCATTTCCTTCGATTTGAAGAATCGGAATATTCATATTGCAAACAATACCAAACAATACCAACTGTACTTTCCATTTTCATTTATAAAATTGTTATGTTGTTCGAATAAAGGTTTTGACGTTACAAAGTACTCCTGTCAGATCAATAATAAAAAAATTGTCATTTTGAATTCGTTTCTCGAGTTGTTGATGTTGCCATGGTAACTTTAAAAACGCATGTGTTTTAAAGTTCGATTTAAACACGCTGAGGCGTGCTTTAAATGGGTAAAATGGTTCACCAATAAAAAAATAGTATATTATGATACAAGTGTATAAGCAAGCCTTTTAAGCACGCATGACGAGTTTGGAAGCACGAGGCAAAGCCGAGTGCCTTTTAACGGAGTAGTGCGCTTATACACGTGTATCATACGCTATTTTTTATTATACCTGCACCGCAGTCTGAAAAATACTCAGATTATGATTTTATACGAACGAAATTGAAATTCCTTTTTCATAATAATTATTCATGGCATTATCCTTTTTTTAAAGTTTCCTTGGCAACATCATTAACCCGAGAAACCCAAAGTCTAAATGTCATGACTTTAATTATTGATCTGACATGAGTACTTTGTTATGTCAAATAGAACAATAATTTGCATGTGAAATGTGTGTTGATGAATGTTAATACAATGATCGAAAACGAGGATAGGTCATCTGTGATTAGATTGTTAGCCGAACAAGCTGAAGGGAGGTTAATCCCCGAGAAATCCAAGGAAGCGTATCTAAAGGAATACCAAAATACCAACCAGACGGTGATCGATGAAACGTTAATGCTTGCGTATATGAACAAACTGGTAGGTAGCAATTTATTATTGAAAATAGCAATCATTTAACGAAGTTTCATTATAGTCAAGTCTTTACAAGTCGTCATCATTGTGGTGCATTCACTCCAAACTGCAAACGATGCTGCGAATCAAACACGGGGTGAACATTGCTTCTTTTCATAAACTACATACCTTTAGGAAAAGCACAAACAAAGGACATGAGCCTAAAAAGTCTTGGGTGTTTACTACGCAAATTTTTCGTAACAGCACCTGACGATACCTTTTTATTTTTGAAGGTTTGTACTGAATTGACAGTTTTCACAAAATGTTGACAGTATAATATTTTTTTATTGTTACCAAGGTGACTTTATAGAGCACATGTGCTTTAATCGGCCTTTTAAGCACGCTTTTGCGTTTTTTTATTAGCGATTATGATGCAGGTATAATAAAAAATATATTCATGTTAATGATTAGCAAATCCTTAATTCTAAGAGAAAAAATCACGTCACACTGTATTTTATCAAATTTGACAGTGCTGTTCTGTTTTTATGTCCATTTAAAAAATTCTACTTTAAAAATTTCAACAAATCCCCTTTAAGTTTTTTATGTCACTGGTGTGAAGTTGAAGCTAGTCACATAAAATGATCATAAGAGAGGGTAGTTATACACAAATTATAGAAGAAAAGAAGAAGATTAGGTTAGAGTGACATCGAGTTGTTTGCATTCGAATGTGGTTTCATCTTTGCTTAAATTTTTGATCGGTGTGAGTTTAAGCTTTACCCCTTTTATTAATAAAATCATTCAAATTCAAATTAAACAAGATAAACAATAGATGATGAAATGAAAAAAATTGATTTGGTAAAATCCACATTATAATATAGTAGTTTACCTAACTAGTGCGGAAAGTGATACTTTTCCGCACGCAATCGCGTGCGGAAAAGTCACTTTACGCACGTGTTAGGTACACTATTTTTTCTACCAGCATGCGGAAAGAACCCAAAAGTAATCATAAATCAACATTTCTCATTATATACATATCAACAAATTAATTATTATTATTTGACATTCATTTGATGAGGCTTATATAGTGTAACTATTGTTAATGTAATGACCCACATTTTTAATCCCTTTGAAGGAAAAGCCGCCAAATGGCTTGCATAAAATTCTTTTATAAATTCGAATATTAAGAAATAATCCTTTTCAAATGTAATCAAATTAATATAGTGGATTAAAATTAACCTGCATAAAATAATTAATACAATTCAAGGTCATCACATTGACATTAGATACACTATACCAGGGCCATCAAAAAATTATTGAAAAATAAGTTTTTTTTTTATTAAAAATTATAGCAGCATTATAATAAATTTATTAATTTTTCAGTCATTTGGTAAACTTGGATATACAAAATACATATTTTGAATATTCAAATGTCAGTATATTCCTCAAATGTCAATAAATTTACTTTCCGCACTAGTGCGGAAAAGTGACTATTTCCGCACGCTTTTTAGTGCGGAAAAGATTCACTTTCCGCACGTTAGTAGAAAAAAATATAATGTAGATTTTAACAAATCAAATTGTTTCATTCCAACATTTAGTAGTTTACATCAAGTTTACATCAAGTAAAGGTGGATTCATGCAAGAGAAAATTAAAACTAAGATTAATTTAAAACTAAAACTAAGAAGATAAAACCATGTCATTTTTCAATTTAAATCTCAATTTCTTAGTTTTAAATTAATCTCAGTTTCAATTTTTTTCTTGTTTAGTTAAACGGGCTTAATACTATAAGCGGTGCATATACGACCATTAAGGAATAAAATTGCATATTAAGAAGTAGTAAACTGGATGAACAATAATACAATAATATTCTTTGCATTATGAATTATTCGAAAAAGTTTATTTATTTCCATACTCGTCATATATTTGTGCAGCTTTAGGTTTAAATATCTAACTAATTAATAATTTATTCCTAATCAAATAAATAACAGATTTAACTACAAAAATTATGTACTACATTTAAAAATGCTCTACATTCAATTCAAAATTAATAGTAAGTTTCTTTTCTGTACCAGCCATCTGGATTTTTTCTTAAGCGCCATTTTCTGAATTCGTCAAAAACAAATATGAAAATTGCAAAAGGGAACGAGTAGCACCACCTGAAATATAAGCACAAAGTTACGTACACTAATGTCCTATGCTAATGCTTAATCAATAAAAACTCTTTCGAACGTTATACAAATTATAAAATGAAAAACATTTCAAAACTTATTATTATTACTAGGTAAATTTCATTGCAAATTTGAAAATTACTCTTCAAAGAGCAGACCGTTCACTAAGAAGCAACAACTACTTCCCTGGCTATGTGCCACAATGAAGGACATTAAATTACACTTTTAAGTTAAACGGGGTTGCTGTATATCTGCAAGATATATTCAACCATTATAGTTATAAGGGACAATATCACTATTTGTATATTGATAAAAAATTTCCACTTAGGATGGGAGAATGAGAAAAATGTTTTAATGGATCAATTCATTTGTGAAGATTTTTAGATATAAGCTCACACATTTTTGTATCACGATAGCTCAAGAAATATTTTCGAACATCTACCGTAATATGGTTCTGTCCGACATTTTTTTCTTTCCTCTTTTTCTCAAATTACTTCGAGGCACCCATTTTCAGTCGATAAAAGGCATTAGAAGTGTTTTTTTTTTAATGCTAAATGTGACTTTTGAAAAGCAAATTCAATACTTAAGTACTTACCATCTAAACAGAATGGGATAAAATTTCAAATAATACATTCCTGGTATGTAGGACAGCATACAAGCCACTACGGTCTCCACTATTAAACTAACATTTAATACCATATTACCAAGTCCTATAAAAAGATTCACTTAAAAGCTGAAGTACGTTTTGACCGCTAGTATTCTCAAATTATTTATTGTTCACAATATTAAACCCTCATCATATATACCTACAATTCGATGGTCCTTTTGTTGCATAGTGACTTCAACTTTCTATTATAGCATCGCATGAACTTTTTTAGAATGAGGTTTTCTCTATGAAGTATGGAGGATTTAGAAATTGCAAGTCTTGTAGTAGCTACTACTTACTACTTACTAAAGTCCGCATTCTGTTTTATTTTATCAAAAAAAATTTAATCTCCTACAACTCTATAACATAAGAGTGCCTACTACCAGTTTCAATACTTTTAGTGACTACGGAGACGATTTCTCCTAGGCGTTCGTGGATAGTCTTAAGCAGCAACAATGGGCGCGTTTCAAGTGACAAAGCTGTTGAGCTAAGCATAAAAAGGCTCACACTCAACAGTTGCGAGCACCTGGAACGTTTAATTTCCGCAACAATAGGAGGAAGTTTTTGAAAGGTGAAAGGTGTAGCTTTCATTTGTCAGAAGATTTTCTGGACACACCCTGTATATTTAAAAAAGGTTGAAAATCGGAAGGTTGTTGTGAGAAGACTGAGGTGGATGAAGAAGTTTTTTTTTGGCTTCTGTACAAGACATCCTATTATTTTACAAGGAAACTGTAACTTAGAGCTTGGACAGCTGTGCCAAATTTACGGCAACGGTACATTTTTCTCTTTTTTAGAGGCTCTTCCAGGGAGCAAGGACCTTTGAAAATCTTTTTCGAGTGAACTAGGTCATATTTCTTTTTTTTTTCATGTTTTATCTTCTCTTATTTGTCACAAATTTCTGATTATTCTCAAAATACAGGATATTACAGAAAAAATTATGAGTGCAAGATAGGTGTGCATCAACCTTTTGCTTAGTAGGTACTTCATAAAAAATACAAAGCTGGTCGTTATTGTCCTGGAGCTGCTGTAGATTGAAAAAATATACAAAAATACTAAACTGTTAACACTGAATAAAGATCAATCAAATAATAAAATAGTCACAACAGCAAGCAAAACAAGAACTAAACACGGCTATCAAAGACACTACAGACCAAACACCGCACAATGGCTAAAATCGTAGATAAAATAATACATAACTACAGAACTGGTAGATTAACAAAAGTACGTTACAACTGTAACTGTTCACTTGTTCACTATACGAGACCATATGAAAAAGAAGAAATATACCCTTCCCATAATCTCAGGTAGGTACACCTATCAAAGCTCTAATTTACAGTTTACTTTTCAAATTACAGTTAGCTTCTATTAGTTCTTATAAAATCGATAGGTGGACAACGGTCACTGTAATCACAAGACGTTTTCCATTAAAATGGTCTATCAGACGGATACTATTTATCCACTAAATTTGAGTGTAAATTTGATATGATCGCCTTCAAAAGCCTAATTATCTCCTAATGTGATAATACTAACAATTTCATCTACTAACCTTGGGTGAATATCGAATTTACTCTTGTTTTGCATACGATTAAGTCAGCCCACTGAGTTACAACGACAGATATCATGAAAGCTGTGTAACATGTATATTCTAATTCTTTCCTATGTTCATAGGTCCATTCTTGTCCATAAGAATCCATCAAGTCATTTATATTGGACGAATCCCATTGTTCACGTAAGCCTGGAAAAATACAAATAGATTATTAAAATAGTTATTTATGTATTAAGAGCACAAAGTGATACATTATTGCTCGAGAGTAATGGTTATTAATTAATGATAATTACTCGAAAGCAATAATGTCACGTTTTTGCTCGTAATACATACAACATTTTTTCTGCAATCACTTCATTGTAACTATTGAAAACAAATATAAAGTAGAATTCATAGAAACTTTTAAAATATATCAGTTTAAATATGTCAATTCAAATATATTTCAAACTTTTATATCTGTCACTGTCAATACAATTGTGTTTGTGGTATCGGTTGTTATGGGCAACGAGCGTTTTGCCATTTTTTATGCTCGGCGAGCGTAAAGTAACTCTAATCAAGAAACGTCAACTTTTCGTTGTCAATGGCAAACGAAAAAGCCTACTCTTCAATGTGATTGTAGAAAATAGTATATTAAGTATCAAGAACGGTACGGGTTGTTTACCCTTAACGTTCGAAATGCTTATACCATGTTTTGCGCCATCGTATTGAAATAAGCTTCGAATAAAATAATTTAAATATCTTCGGAATGAACGAAATGTCAAGAGTGACATTTATACTTCTCGATCAGTTTAAAAAATATAATTAGCATTTTGGTGAAATTGTTATTTATTACTTTTTATATTCTCCTGTTCGATTCTGTTCATTAAAAAAATATAAATCTTATTTTTTTTGTTCCTTTTGTGTAATGAATGAAGTAATATATTATTTAGGACCACTTAAATGTATGTAGGGCTAAGACGTCGGTAAGTAATTTACTTACCGACGTCTGAACGGTAAGTAAATCACTTATCGACGTGTTAGACTTAGAAACCAGTGAACACAACCTACCGTCCTGACAACAGATGCTGTAAATAAACAAAAAAGACCGATCGCGCAAAAACATATACAGTGTGGAAACCACTTATGGAATAAAATTCTTTACCTACGTCCCCCCCTGTAATCAGTCAATAACACACAATCGGTATCAATGTAATGACGTCTATTACGCACTGTAAAAAAAAACGCACAGCTGTAAAGTAAATCGCACGGCTTCCCTAGCAACATCTTAGCAACTGTCAATAGACGTCTCCATTTTATTCAAAATTTACTACTTAAAAACATTAGATATGGCCACGTTTAACAAAGAAAAACGCAAAGGGCTATGTATATGTATTGATTATAATTGAAAAATGGACGTTCGATTATCAACAATATATTAATAATGATTAAACGTTAGTTCTTTAATGTGCTTCTTTCATTGGTAATAGAGTAATAGAGATGGAGTTTACGAAACACCTCTAATTATGTAACTATTATTTCTTATGCTTCTTATAAAAAATACAAGTACAAGTAGGTCGTAGGTAAAGTATAGTACGTAACTCGTGTTGTAAAGCATTTCACGCACTCACGGAATTACGCACTCGCCGCTACGCGGCATCGTGCGTAACTTTTCCATTCGTGCGTAAAATGCTCCCTACCACACACGTTACGTAATATACTATTATGTCATTATTTTAGAAAATTATAAAAAATGCCGAGACACGTCAACTTTTGAATTGAGTTGTACGTTATATAAACATAAATTTAAATGTACAGGGTGATTCACGCAAGTATGCTATAGTCGGTGTTGTTTTTTTTAATGAAACACCCTGTATATTTGCATATTTTTGAAATCCTCTAAATGAACCGATTCCAACAAACTAAATAATGTATGGTCAATTATGAATTATACCAGGGTGAAATTTTTATTTTTACAGTTATTAAACACATACATAAAATACCTGATGTATTTGATTTTAATACAATAAAATAAATGCTCAAAATGTTCTCCACCTAGTTGTTGGCAATAGCACAGTCTCCTATAGAACTCCTCCGTACCCGATCATCATTAAAATCTCAATTAGGTGAGTCTCAGTTAAATATTTCATTGTTATGTCGACAAGGAAAGAGTGTTTGACAAAGATTTTACTTGTTCAGTATAATCTGTCAACACATCAACAACTGACAGAATAGAAAACAATCCACATTATTTACCGATTTTGTCTAATTATTGGCGTTTTTAGGCAATTTTTAGCTATTTATGATAAAATTCATGGGCGTAGCAGGTTTTGTTTAATATACAAATACGTCTCATAAATAATTAGTTTAGATTTTTGATAAATCCATATTTAGCTAATTTAAAAAAGTACCAATATTTCAAGTGTAATAAATTATTAATTTTAAAATTTTACTTACCAAACAGCCGTCTTGGCATAAATCCATTTTCAGCCATTATAGCGAAATAAACGAAAAATCCGCCGAGGGCTTCTATCATACCGATATGGCCGTATGCCAAAAAATACAATTTCCGAGTAACCAATTTGTCTTTTTTTGGGTTCCTTGGTGGACGGCTCATAATGTCACTTTCGGCTTTTTCGTAGGCCAAACTGATGGCGGGTAACATGTCTGTTAGCAAATCTATACACAAAATAGCCATGACACCTAAAACACACATTGAAATTTGAAATATATTGTTTCCATAGATTCCTAAATATCCAAACAGAAAATGGTGTCAAGTAAATGGAGAAAGCTGTTCTTATTTCTCACCTAACGGAAGTGGAATGTTGAGAAGTACAAAACCCAAAAATGGTAATATTTCGGGAACGTTGGAAGCCAGTGTATAAGCGATAGATTTTTTTAGGTTGTCGAAAATTCTACGTCCTTCTTCTACACCTGTGATAATAGATGCAAAGTTATCGTCAAGTAAAATCATATCAGCTGATTGCTGTGACACTTCCGATCCTGAAATTCCCATAGCGATACCAATGTCAGCTTTTTTTAAAGCTGGAGCATCATTAACACCGTCACCAGTTACGGCAACTAGAAAAAAAGTATTATATTATCGTGAGAATTTAAATTAATTCTAATATTAATTTAGAATATTCCGGAAAAAATTCCCAAAAATTAATATTATTTTAGAAACTTTTTTTCCATTAGCATTCTCTTTCATCTTAAATCTGAGCTTAAACATGCACAAATATTACATATTATATTATCGTGAGAATTTAAATTAATTTTAATATTAATAGGTATAGAATATTCCGGAAAAAATTCCCAAAAATTAATATTATTTTAGAAACTTTTTTTCCATTAGCATTCCCTTTCATCTTAAATCTGAGCTTAAACATGCACAAATATTACTTCGTACATCTTAAGTCGTACATATGTAAAAATATACATCTTAAAGCGGGTCCAGACTATTCATTTCTATGTATCTCTGAAATGGACCTTCCCCATACTTGCGTCAAGATGAATGCAGAAAACCAACTACTTGCAGTAGCGGCGTACGAAATTTGGCTTACCAAGAGTGAGAAAAAACCGATGAAAAAGCGATTCTGGTTTCGATCTATACTGAAGTCAAAATAGTGAGATTCATTAAATTAGTTTTTTTGTCCTCTTTGAAATCGTCCGATTAGGCGTCTTTTTTTGATCGACTTCATCATTTCGCAAATTGGGACCTTCCACAATTCGCTTCAAAGCGTCATGTTTTTTTGTTGTTTTTTGTACAATGGCTTTTAGTGTCCCATAGCTCGGTATTGTGTCTATGTAACTTAGTAAGTTTGCAATTTTGTTCCCCCGTTTCATTTCAATTTACAGAGAAAACTCTTTCGATAGATAAAGACACGCTGCACGCTACTGATCGGTTGTTGTCATAAAATATAAGTCTGGACGCGATTGAAAAAGCGTACGATATAACTTCTTTGAATCTCTTCGGGCTTTACCGATACTAGACGGATATTATCATGTTATCATCTAGCAAGTTATACAGGGTGTTTCATTGGGAAAGGGCCCAACTTTAACTGTAGATGGGGATCACTTTTGTGCTTCCAAAAACCTATAGTTAATGTGTCTTCTACTCTTCATAACCGAGATACAGGGTATTTTATAAATTTACCCCATTTCATTCGAGCCTCATAACTTCCGAGTTACCCAGTATATTATTTTGAAATTTGGTACACGTGATAACCATTACCTAGAAACTCCATCAAAAGCATCTCAAAAAGATAATGCAGGTCCGGCTTAACAAAAAACTTCAAAAATCGTCTTTCCTAAAAACAGCACCCTGTATATAGATTTTTTTAAATTGCTTTTTATAATTATTGGAAAGAGTATAAAAAATCGAATCTACTTATTTTCTTTTCATTTATCCGCAGACAATTTTACTACCAAAAATTTAACGTCAAAGTAATAATTTATGCACGTTTTGGGGTTAACAACGGCATCGGAGAGGTTTTTTTTTTATTTTTTAGCTTGAAATGAAATCTCTTTATTGCATCTAGAGAAGCATCCTAGAAATTCAATTGAGTTTGTATGTTTACGAGTACAGACCAATGAAAAATGTGATTATACAGGGACGTACTTATAAATACTCATTCAATATGTTTCGAATATTTCGAACACCCTGTATAAGGATATGAAACTAGGCACTTCTACATTTAGAATAACAAAAGTAAAATACGAGAAATAAGTTTATACTTCAAAAAACGGAGATATTTTTATTGATTTTATTAATTGACCTGAAAAGAAAACAATTCTAACAACATTGTTCAAACGAAGCAAGTCTAACCTACAAAAATTGCAGTATAAATTTATTTCTCGTATTTTACTCTTGTTATTCTGAATGAAGAAGTGCATAGTTTCCAGATACATATCCTTTTACAGGGTGTTCGTAATATTCGAAACATATGGAATGAGTATTTCCAAGTACGGCCCTGTAATCACATTTTTTAGTGGTCTGTACTCGTAAAAATACAAACTCAATTGAATTTCCAGGATGCTTCTCTAGAGGCATTAAATAGATTTCATTTTAAGCTAAACAATAAAAAAAAAAACTCCGATACCATTGTTAACCCCCAAAACGTGCATAAATGATTACTTTGACGGTCAATTTTTGGTAGTAAAATGGTCTGCGGAAAAATAAAAAGGAAATAGTAAATTCGATGTTTTATACTCTTTCCAATAATAAAGAGCAATAAAAAAATCTATATACAGGGTGTTGTTTTTGGGAAGGACGAGTTATGAAATTTTTTGTTTAGCCGGACCTGCATTTTCTTTTTGGAGATACCTTTGATGGAGTTCCTAGGTAATGGTTATTACGTGTACCAATTTTCAAAATAATATACCTAGTAACTCGGAAAAATTTATAAAACACCCTGTATCTCGGTTATGAAGTGCAGAAGACACATTAACTATAGGTTTTTGGAAGCACCAAAGTGATCCCCATCTACAGTTAAAGTTAGGCCCTTTCCCAAAGAAACACCCTGTATATCACGGAAATCTGTTACATTTTAATAACATGTAATGTAACTTTGCTATATAGAAGTAAGTTTGGATGCTATGCGTTACATGAGCATAAGCTAGTTATATATTAACTGTAATTTGTGAGATTTTATTCAATTTCTTTCGAAAGTCCGTTAATAAAATCAAATATTTCTTTAGTTGCCAATAACAGTAAACTTGAATACCAAATTTTACGCATGTATTTACCGATTTCACCGAGTCTTTGACATCCTTCAACGATATGTAGTTTTTGCGTTGGTGAAGTTCTCGCAAAAACAATTTCTTTAAAGTTGTAGAGAATATTATCGAGTTCCTGGTTGGTTGCGTCCCTTAAAGCAGAACCATGAATAACAATCGCTTTATCCTTTATATTTGGTGGTAAAGTTTCAATAACGTTGATGTTGAAGGCATCTATTACATCCTTGCACTTTATTATACCAACTTGCTTAGCAATAGCCTTAGCCGTAATCTAAAACATGTACGCAATTAATATACACGGACATGAATAAAAAGTCGTTAATATTAAACTCACTGGATGATCTCCTGTTACCATAATAACTTTAATACCAGCGCTTCTGCATCTTTGTAAAGCATCTGGAACTTGTGGTCTAGGAGGATCAATCAAAGACATAAATCCTACAAATCTAAGATCTTTCCTGGGAAAATTGGCTGGTTCTGCGCAAAATTTGTAGTCTTTATTATAAATTTTACTGTCCAATATAAGATCAGCGAAACCCAAAACTCTTTCTCCTTTTTCCGCTAATTCTGACATCGCTTTATCACATGCCATTCGCATCTCATCTGTCATTTCCTCGGTACCATTTCCAGTGTACATTTGTGAACAACGAGCTAAAATTCTTTCCGGTGCTCCTTTCATAACCACTAGACAACCACCCGTTTCCATTGCGTGAATACTGATCTGTAAGGAAATGCAGTTATTATGCTCAAACCAACCATAGTTGGAAAGTATTTGTGTATAGAGTAATTGAAATTTGAGGCGAATCGAGTTTATTTTTTCCACTTTCCTGTTTTCTAGTTCCACTTTTCAATCCCACTGTATAAATATAAGGGTTGTATCAAGTAATATGACCAGAAAATACTATTGTGTCGAATGCACAGGACACATTTTAACAGCAGAATGCATAAAAAGTAGAGATACCCCTGCAAAGTGTGTAAGCTGTTCAGATGCACATCCTGCAAACTACAGATAATGTATTATTACAAAAACGAAGAAACAACTCAGTTAAAAAAAAACATCAACTAGGAACATTCTCTAGTTATAAAGTAAGCGTAAGGATATTTTACATTGAGGTAGCTAACAAAAAGCAAACCATAAATGAAGAAAAATCTGAATTTCAAACAGATATAACGAAACAGCTGCAACTCACGATGACTATGATAAACCAAGTATGCTTAGTTTCGGAATGGCATTTAAAAGCCCAAAAAGTTATAAGATAATTACATAATCCATCCAACATAATCTCAAAGCTGAAGACTTTAAGGTGATACTGCGACATCTAGGTGAAACAAGTAGAGCCATAGGAGATCGGTCGAGACTCTAGGCCGTTCAAAAATAATCGTGAGGAAAATCTAGGAAAATTTTTGAAAACTCTCATTTTTACCCCTTGGAACCGAGATATGAAACCGTACGCCGTTTGTTACATTTGATAGTAGAATCATATGAGATCGGTCCAGACTCTATGACGTTCAAAAATAATCGTAAAGAACATCTCTCGGAAAATATCTCTGTTTCAGGGGGTAAGAATGAGAGTTTTCAAAAATTTCCCAGATTTTCCTCACGATTATTTTTGAACGGCATAGAGTATCGACCGATCTCCTATGGTTCTACTATCAAATGTAACAAACGGCGTACAGTATCATCACATTTTTTAGGGGGTGGAAAATAAAATGTTCAGTTTTCCACTGCGCTTTTTTGCACAAGAGAAAATGTACGCCATAGTGCTGGAACTGATAGTTTCATTATAGACTAATGGGTTTGCTGCTGATTCGAATCGCGACACTTTTTCCCCCATGGGCTCATAGTCTAAGATATAATTTGATAAACTCAAACCATATAAACCGTATGGATTTAAATTTACAGTTTTCTCCCAAATTAGTTCCTTCCAACCCGTAACTCTGGTTTAGAATTTGGTCCTACAGATTCGTTTGTAAATTATTGATAATCTTGTTGAACTCAAGAGTAGAAATATCAGCTGCTATATGCTTGAAGGCCAATTCGGGGGTGACTTACTATGAACAGGTTTGATGAAATTGGACATCGTTAGATATTACTTTTTCAATAATTGTTTTCCTATGGAAAATATATTGAAGTTGCATAATATTGGAAATATTTTCTTACTTGGTATTTAGTAACAGAGCTGAATGGAATTTCCAACAACTTTGGATTGTTGTGTCTGAATTTAGTCGGGTCTCCATGAACATGAGTGAGCTCAACAAACTTTAAAATTGCTTCTTCAGACGCATCTCCTCTAACTAGTCTGCTCAAAATTGGTTTATTTTCTTCCCCATGTATGAACTCCGCTCTGTTGCAGAGTGTAGCACATCGCATTAAGTGATGAAAACCTAAAAATACTTTGAATGAAACAAACACCACCAAATTGTGTTGATATTAATACTTGGTGATTTGTTATAATCTTTTGCGTTATCCTGTTGAGTAGTGGAATCGGCGTTCATTATTTGATTGTAGAACCAAAAGTGGCAAACTGTCATTTTATTTTGAGTAAGTGTACCCGTTTTATCTGAACAGATGACTGATGTCGAACCCAAAGTTTCGACAGCTTCCAAGTTTTTGACGAGACAATTTTTCGCCGCCATTCTTTTCGCAGTTACGGAAAGGCAAACCGTTACAGTGGCTAAGAGACCTGGAAAAGAAATGATCATATGAATAATATATAGGGTGTGACATACATTTTAAAATTACCTTCAGGTACATTGGCTACAATAATTCCTATAAGAAACAGCGACGCTTCAATCCAAGAATAATTCATAGCCAATGCAGCTGATCCAAAAACGAAGCCAAGAAAACAAGCCCAAACACTAATGATCTTCATGAAATGCTCCAATTCTCTAGCTATGGGAGTTTTGTTGGGTTGAAGACGAGCAGTTAGACCAGCGATTCTTCCCATAACGGTGCGGTCACCAGTTTCACAAACTATCCCTGTTGAAAAAAAATATTAGTAAGTAGAGCAGATAAATCAACTTTATCATGGATAGTATTTATAATTTGTATAAATAATAAAAATTTACGAGATCTTTTCTCGCCCTCCGATTTCAACTTCAATGATATATGTATGGAACTTTGTTTATTAAGGCTTTCAAAATTCATTCAAAAATGCTGAAATCATTTGAAGATTATATTTTCTTTCGGTTTTCTTTTTTTTTCTTTTGGTATGATTAAATTATTACATTGTGTCATTTGCCATTGCACTATGGCAAAAGTAAACCCAAATCCACGCTGCAGACGATGTAGACAAACACTAGCGCGCACGACATGCGCCTGCCCACATAAAAGATGTCCGTCATTATAAACTTATGTAAAATCCTTGCAATGCTAAAATATATTTGAAGATAAGATTGATCGGCATAGCTGGACTATTTCCTTTATGTATGTCTGTATATTGGGGTGACATTCACTGAAATCTAATAGATCTATTGTGCCCCCTTACTTCTATTTAGTTCCTGAGGAAAGTCTTAGAGACTATTATAGTAGCTTCCTCAGTCACGTAGCTATAGCTTTTACATGGGGAGGGTTTTGCTTTTTTTCATCTGATAGGTTTAGAAGGGGAAAGCTTTATTGAAGGCGCCGCCTAAGGCAAAAAAAATCGAGTGCCACGACCTAAAGCAATTTTTCAAGTTCAAGAAATAATGTAAGTTTTTTTTTAATTATTTGTTTGACTTGGCTACATCTAAGAGTATTTTTAAACATCGTTTTTCGTTTCGCTCCCTTCTGCTGAAATGGTTATAACTATGTATATATATTTTTTTAAAGGAGCCATCCCTTCGCCTCTCACAAAAATAAACTCAACCTCTTCAGCTAAATTATTCACAATTGTTGAGGAATCTATTTCTATTGCCACATCCCGATGAATCCTCATATTGCTCATATTGCGGCAGTATGCTAATAAAAAATTATTGTTCCTTTATTGTATTTTCTTTGGGGAGGGTTTGAACCCCCCAACCCCCCCCCCCCTTATATACGCCCCTGAGCTCCCTTAGTCCTATTTCTCGGAGGAATTTCGGGATATCTATCCAATAATCTTCTAAGTGTTGTGCCCTAGGATTCTGAATTACTTTGCAAGTCGCAAGTATGTGGATGGAGATTTCTTCTTTCATGTCACATAATATATATTCTTCCTCCACAATTTTGAGCTTTTTCAGGCGACAGTCCCGCTAGAATCCCTGTTAAAATTCTTAGTAAAGTTTCACTTTGACTTATGCATTGCGTTGTATTTTCACAATTGACTTTTGTTTATAATAGGTAGGATATAAATTATCGTAAAAGTGGAAAAAATTTAAACATAAAGTTAAACCAATGCCTGAATTCACCAACAATTTCCTAAAGTTTGGTAATACCTGAAATAAAGAATTTAAAAATATTGTGGTTTAATTTTCCAAGAAATTAAAAAAAAAATGAATAATATACCACAAGGAACATACAGAAGATAGGAATTCTTAAATGTAATATACGTTTCACCACGCGAACGTAAATTCCTAAATCCGTTTTACGTATCACCTAACTCTAGGAAATGGCTGGTAACATCGAGCATTAGAAATTCAAATAAACAACAGGCAGATCAGGATCTACAGTAACAGTCAAGCTGCCCTTAAAGCACTTCAGAGCTATAGTTTGACATCTCGGCTAGTATGGGAATGCGGCGAAAAACTTAAAGCGGATACATACTCGCCTGCCGCAGGGGCGATCTAGGGTGTAAGAGTGGGGGTGACCCTAAATCGCCTCCTTGATTGTAACGTGTGTAGGTGAGCAGGGGCGATTTCCTAGATCGCCTCCTTTGCAGGGTGGCAGGGTGCGCCGGACCTTCCTGCTTCCTAGATCGGGTCCAGCCGCCCTGCCACAACTCGTGTGTGTAGCGTGATCGGGTCGATTTCGACCCAGTTCTGTAGGGAAAGCCGTTGGATGTTTGTTTTTATTGTGCAGCTTGCTGAGGTAGATCGAATATAGTCATCATAGAAAACAACAACCAAGAGCGTGATGTTTGGACGCGGGTTATAGAAGTCTTTAAAGACCGGCCCCACATGTGGGATAAAAAAAAACATTATTTCAACAGGGACATGGGACATCAACTTCCAATTCTCGCATAACGTTCATGTGTCACAATTCTTTCCGTTTCTTCAACCAATTCTTCACCCAGAACTTCCTTTTTCTTTTTTTCTGCGGTAGCTCTACGGACGCAGCCAAGGCAATGCCGATCTTATGATTTTTCGAAAGTGTTGGCACCATCTTCACGACTCAAGTGTAATCTGCTCTCAGCACGTCAACTGTCGCACTGTACTGCAGGCGGCGGCGGCAGGTACGTGTGTAGAGACGCCTCCTAGATTGTCCCAACCACCCTGCACCCTAGATCACCCCTGCGGCAGGCGTGTGTATAGCCGCTTTTAGAAGACTGGCGACTCGGAACAGTGTAACACTGGGAGTGGGTCCCAGGTCACAAAGGAATCGCAGGCAATGAAAAAGCTGACGAACTCGCAAGAGTAGGATCGTGAACTCTGATGAACGGACCCGAACTTGCTGTGGGCATCCCCAAATGCTTAAAGAGGTCATGGTTGAAAGGGTGGGTGAAAGAACAACACAATAAACACTGGAAGAATACGCCCAAGCAAATACATGGGAAGAAATTCATAAAGGAACCATAAAAAAAGTAGCGAAAGAACTGCTCTCAATGAGCAGGTACAAACTACGCACTATAACGGGGCTACATATGGGGCACTTTCCCACAAAGGAGCACCTGAACAAAATAGGGCTGTATAACGGAGACCTTACATGTAGAAGATGCAAAAAGGATACGGGAACAGCTCTGCATATACTATGCAACTGTGAGTAGCTGGACCACAGAAGGCAGAAACTGTATGGCAGAACCCAAATGACTCCAGAAGACTTCTACAACCAACCAGCAAAGAACCTGTATGAGCTAATACAGGGAACGGATTGGCTGAATAGGTTGTAGTCAGAACACTAGGAGTATCCACAATAAGCCCAGGAGGCTGAGATGGTGCCGGCGAAGGGACGGCTCCTTTTGAAAAAAAAAATTCAAATAAACAAACAAAAATATTTCTATAGCAAATACAGATTCTATTCCGCTATGTAATAGCTCTGAACCCATCCATTGCGATAGCTGAAATTCTTCTTTCATACTATGATACAGGAATTTCACTTCTATAGGTTAATCCAAGTCTGTTTTGTGACATTAGCTGCCTTGCCTATTTCGATCACTCGATTGCAACTAGCGCTTCAGGTGGATGGATTTGAAACCTTATTTTTGCATCTAGGTCTTTCCTATTAACTTTTACTTCTATAGGCTACTGTTTTATGATTCTCCATACCATTGTTAACAGGTGCCAACTATTTTGCAAGACTTATCAGTCAAACCTTGTATGAGGTTTGATAGTTTGCTTACCTTCTTATTAGTAAGCAGTGGAAACTTATTATTTTTTGAATAAATTTATAACTAATATAGAAATACCTCTTGCAGTTCCTTCCACGGCATTGGTTGAGAAAAAGGTAAAATTTTTTGTTTCCAAGATATTGTCACTTGAACATTCTGTTCCTCGATATTGTGGTTCTGATTCCCCAGTTAAAGCAGAGTTGTCAACCTGCAAAAATTAAAAGGTGGTTAAACAACATGAATAAAAATGAAATGATTATCATTAATTCTGCTAACATTTTCAGGGACCAGAAAAATAAACAAAATACTTTTTTTAGAATCTTTCACAAAAAGACGTCATTTTGTAGATTATATAATACCTTCAGGATTACGTGATTTATGCCGGTAGTGAGAGATATTCTCATAAAGTTAACTTTCGTATCTAGTGACGAAAGTTAAATCCATCATTTTGACGTACCTCGTTTATTGTTTAGACAGTTTTTTAAGTTATACACCATCAGAAATAACAGATCAAGCAGTGAAATATAGAAATATATAATATGAAGGAATATATTCAAAATTCATAGATTGGGGATTGATAGGCGTTAATGATCAGAAAATGTACTTCTGCTTAAGGAAATTAACGAGAAACGTCAATCAAATGAGGCCAGGCATCAAGATATGTTGGTTTTAGGACTTTTTCATTTTTTTCGAAGCTCGTCAACATTACCATCGGCATTATCCCGCTTCAAGTTGTAAAACAATACACTATTTTGTTCCACTTAGCCTTGATGAAGTTAGACATAATGAGGAATTCCCACATTCTTTTAATAGACTGGCCTTTACAAAACGTATAAGCGCGAAAACTGGAAATATTCGTTAATTCATTATATTTGGAAAATGCCGCGTGCCGGGAAAACGACAGAGTCGGCATAGGTACCGTAATTTTAAACACACGTTCAAACCCAATCTGCGTAGTACTGATGGTCGTTTTCAATGTGTTATCTATGGTCGTTTTCCCAATATATGTTGCTTTCGTTTATTTGGGCAAAACGAATACGATTTTTTAGGATCCTCAAAACTACTTTTCATGTGCCAATGCCAATGAATTTCCTGTACTGTTAGAACAGTTTTCAATTATAATGTTTTTGATAATATAATTTTGCATATTTAGATATTTTTAGTAAGGTTTAAATCGTAATCGGCACAATCTTAACCTTTAAATAAACGTCAAACCGGAAAAACGTCAAATATTTAATGTCCGTAGCTTTTCTGAATGTGCTTAAGGGGCAAGGGGAAGGTGAGACTAGGCGTCACGCCCGGTAATAAACGAACGGAATTCAGTCACTACGAGGAGCTACCAGCAGCCATACCAAAAGTGAATTATCGAAAGCGCTTAATAATTATAAGATAGTATTATAAGAGTATTATATACTCTGACAGCTATGACAGTTTGGCTTATACAGTAGCTCTGTTCAGATTACTGCTGGTTATTTTTATTGATAAATTGATATAATTTGATTTTGATACAGTCATATATCTATTAAAAGATATATGGTTACAGTTGATTGCATTGCATATCAATAATGGACTACTCTGTGCTACCAATTGGAAAGGATACCATTATTCTTTAAAATAAGGGTAGGTACCTACCTATGATGTTATATAATACTTAAAATTTATTAATCATTAATCATTATTCAACATGAGTTCCCAACATTGTGTTATTATATTAATATTATTAATATTCAATTCATCCATGGTTTAATCAATATCCATGGTTAATTAATTTCTATTTTCGAAATGAAAAATATAACCCCAAATTCATGTACACAACACAATGACATTTGATTTACCTCCGGGCGGTGTAGCCTCTGAACGGCTACTCCAAGTAACCAACAAACATACTTTTCTAATCACGTGATCATACTCTTCTCTACTTACTGGAGTAAGTTTATGAACGTAGCCAAGGAGATCGAACTCATACGTGAAAGTTGACAAAACCTGTCCACACAATCGTCTATCTTAGCAGTTTGCTTTGTCACCACGGCGTCGCCACTGCAAATCTAATACCATCTATATAGCCTTGATTTAATACATGACAGAAGTCAAATTGTAAACACTACTTTCATCATAATAAATAATAAAAACTCAAAGTAAGAACTAGAAAGATGAAAACTGTTCAAAATGAAAAACGGTAGTGTGTGAGATGTTAGAAATTATTGGAATAGTGGTTGATAGAGCAGCGGATTTAAAACGGAAACGTGAATTGAATTTAAAAAAAAACCAGAGTGTTTTGAGGTACCGGAGGTGATTCAAAATATTCAAGGATGAATAATCTAAGAGAGAAATGGTTTTGGCAAGACATATCATATGTATTTTACCACCCAATTTTCTCGATATTTTTGAAGACGAGGAAAAAAATTGATATCTAACTAACAAAATTTCACATTTCAGCTTCCTAACCTTGCTTACCTAACATACTGTCAAATGAGTTAGCAGCCAATAAAACATCAAGAGCTCAACGTGCATGCAAGGCTTATGATTGACTGCTATTGATCTGCAGTCAGATGTTTTTGGTATTGGATTTAAACTGGCTCCTTCTGCCATGAGCAGAAATTAGAATATCTTTGTTTATTTTGGTTAGTAACTAAATATTAAATTTCTGAAAAAGCGGTAACTACTTTGTTATTTCGGTTTATTGTTAATTGTCAATTTAAAAGTATTCATTGAAAATGACTTTGGAAGCTGCGGAAACGTCAGAAACAAAAATAAGGTAATATTGACAAATGACAAGAGGTCTCTATATACGAAACAGGCTCCAAGAAATCTGAAAACCACTAGTAACCGCATTGAAATTCTCGGTAATATACCTACGGACCATATTATCAGTGAAAGATAATGTTAAATATGTTTATAAAAATGAAAAAATGATATATAAAAACACTTCACCTTAAACCCTTGGCTGTGAATTATTCTAATATCAGCTGGTATTCGATCTCCAAATTTCATCTCCACCAAATCACCTATCACTATTTCCTTGGAAACAACGGTCATTGTTTCTCCTCCTCGTATAACAGTTGCTTTTGGTGGTACCATATTTGCAAATGATTCCATAATCTGAAATCAAATATATAAATGAACGTTATAGTGTCAATAGCTTTAGCTTGATAGGTAATAACCTGTCACCCTGAACCGTAACGGGTACTTTATACTGTTTACTCTTTCATGACTCCATTGAAAGCATGTATTTTTACTCCTAGTTTGGAATCAAATGTTTTACTAATCGAACGTCTTTAACATTATTGTATTTTTTGAAATAAATTTTTTTTAAAGTATTTCATGGCCTTTCGTAATTTAAGTGGCGCAGTCAGTAGGATAGTCAAACTGTATTAACGGATATAGTATCGGTTCGTTTCAACAATGTATTGGTGCGTATAGTTATACTTTTACCACGAGCATAAAAGTTTGTGCCATTATATAAATTAAGCACTCAGGCCTTAGGCTTTTTGTGCTTTTGGTTGTACCGATTATGCGAAGAGACATGTAGCCTTATCAAGCTCAACAGTCTTTTCACTAGGTCTTTCTTCGAGTAGTCCTCCTTTAGGTTATCTAGTCCTAGGAGTCTATATCATAAATGAGACAGTGCTTTAAATTCGAAGATAATGTGTGAGGCTGTTTCACTGGTTGGATATATGCCTTGCTCACAAATAGGACAGCCACTACATCTCTTCAGGACGATACCATCAGCTTTAAGGTTTCCAGGGGATGCCCACAATAAGGTGGAGTACTATCTCCCCTACTGTGGTCTCTCTTGATGGATAACTTGCTTAGCGATCTCGAAAGAGAAGAGATAGTACTGCAAGCGTATGCAGACGACCTTGTCATCTTGACAAGGACCAAGTCAGAAAGGGTAGCATATAATATCCTCCAAAAGACGTTGGACGATGTCCACAGTTGGTGTCAGAGCAATGAAACGAGAAGGCAGATTCTCTTGCAAGGGAGGGTGCCGCACGTGTTTCTATCGGACCAGAACCTACAATTGGCATCCAAACAAATGTTAGACCATAGCAGGCATGACCTACGTTTTCTAACAGGCCTTTTAACAGGCTACTGTCATCTGAATCATCATATGCTAAAACTTGGACTGTCGGAAGATCCGACTTGCCGTCTTTGCCTGGAAGATGATGACTGCAGAGCATATAATTTGTGCCCGCCCCGCCGCGGCTCGAATCAGATATCTGATGTTTGGCAGGGTCTCTCTTTCGCCCTCGGACCTGAAATATCATTCACCAAACAAACGAATCGGTTTTGTTAAGAAGCTGAATTTGTTTGGTGAAATCTGAATAAGTGTGAGCTACAATAGACTCTTGCGAGTCGCAGTGGAGGGCCTTATAGATCCACTCACCACAAACCTAACCTAACCTATCCTCCCTATTTATGCGTGTCACATTTGGTACCATCAAGAAGGATTTGAATTAACCAGAATCGGTTCAATATAAGGCATAATGATCCCAAACAAAACTATAGCAGGTGTGATACGTTGTCTAAGGGGTTTTTCAATAGTCCACTATCGTCTGAGTAATCATATGGTAAGACTTGGACAGTCGGAAGAACCGACTTGTCATCTTTGCAAAAACCTTTTGCCTGCCCCACCTTCAATCTGAATCATCCACCAAATAAGCTATAGTCGGCTTTATTAATAAGCTGAATTTGTTTGGTGAAATGTGAATAGGTGTGAGCCGCAATAGATTCTTGTGAGTCACAATGAAGTGCCTAATAGACCCAGTCATCACAAACTTACCCTAACATTTGTAAACAGATATGTGAAATATATCATACAAAATAATAATTGGACAAATCCTAGGAAAGGCAATAGAAAATTTTAGTTACTTTGAAATTAATTAGTTTGTTATTTCGTTTTGAGTGCTATCTATTTTTCTTCAATTCACTTTGAATAATATGATATCGTGGAAAAAGTATTTTTATTAAGTAGTTAATTCTCGGCTAATATTCTAAAAATGGAAAGCTTTAAGTAGACCGGTATATAAAAATAAATATTCATTTTCTCTTGTCATGTGCGGCCCAGCAATAGTATGCGTACTCGCATATTTCATATTTAGCTTGGATATTAATTTATAATAGTAAATATGATATCAAAAATTACTAATAATAGGAATTAAACCAGTTTCCATTGGAAATTACTCCCAAATTTTAAAATAAAATTCAAATTTCAATGCACTTTCCGACCACAACCCGAGGATTTCCGAACGCTACCGATGATACATGTGATGTCATATCTCTTGTGTTTTCTTATGTTAATATGGCCGGTATTGCATTAGGTTATGTGTAGTTGTGTGTTTATATTGTATTTTAATCAACTATTAATTGCTTCATCGACGTAAAAATATAATTTATATGTTTGTTTGAGACCATTACGTGTTTGTGTGTGCTTTTTTTATTTCTAAAAGTCAACGTAAAGTGGAAAGTGGACATAAATATTCGATATTTCCGAGGATATTTTAAAACTTTTGGAAGAATATATTTTATTTACTAGTTCTGTGTTCAGTAACGATTCTTTCATATTTTGTGAGTAAAGATATGGCTAGCGAAGGTTTTGTAAAAGCACAAACTGATAACTTGCCCAAAGTAGACTCATTTATGCTGCTTGAATTTATGAAGTCAAATAGCTGCTTCAATGCAGAGGAAATAAGAGGAGTTAAAGCATTACGTAAGTACGATTTGAACTATGTTTTATTTATATAATATATACCAACCATATTTCGATGTGTGGTCGTAAGAAAATGATGTTTTTATGGTTGATTCCTAGACATATAGGTACATAACCTCAAACTATTTAAGAATAAAAATTACCAGCATAGAAGTGGGTACTTACATTAAAATGGTTTTCACAAACAAAAGTAATGCCCTTCTCTTAAGTGTATTTTTGCTTGCGCCACCAGGTAAAGTAACAAATATTTTGTCTGGAGTTTTAATAGACGTTGATTTACACACTGGAACAATGCAATACTTGGAATACAAAGTTTTTTTCAGCTTTATCCATTTTAAAAGCTTTCAGAAACAAATTAGGTCACAAGAACTCAGAGCGTGATAAACGAATAAGAACGTAAACAAATGACGTCACACCATGGGGCAGCCATCTTTATGACGTGAAGCGCGTTTTGGCGGACTTACAAATTTTATAATTTTTAAAATCGTTTTAAAAGTAAAGTTTATAGTGTTTGAAAAAATAGGCATGCAAGGTGTTAGGAGACCTGATAAAGCGTCAATTCCCACCAATAGCAAAATTTATGCTTGTACCCTATTACGATTTCCAGATAGTTGCATACCACGTTAAAGAATCGATCTTTTTATAATGACTTTGATTGTGTCTGCAGGAATACTTTCTGGAATATTTGCGTGATGTCATGGGGAGACCAACCTGCTGACTGACGTTTATCAATCTAGATCGATGCAGGAGGGGGAACGGCCGTTCGACTAGTCATCATTTATTAATGTTCCTCTGCAGTTGTGTGGCTGATATTACATTCAAGACATAAAGTAAGTACTGTGAATAAAGTAGGTACTATTGATAACAAACATAACATCTTTTTGCTTTTGTAAAAGGTGAATGTGCGACGACAAATGCCCCCTGTGGTGGTTAGGTGGGCGTACGATTATTGATGGAATGAGTTTGGTTACTCAATCCATTACAAAAGGAGATGCCTGCCAAACATTTTTTTGCTTCTAATAAGTTGTATGTAGATTAACATTTAAATATTATATTGAATTTGGCCTGGAATTACCATAATAGTTTCCTGAAAATGACATGTTTTGACAAAAAATAACCCCTAATATTTCTGTTTGGTCTAGATATCATGTACAACATGCACTGTTGCTTTGCGCTACACTTCTTTACAAGAAAATTGATAAAATTTGGATTCTCAACACATCCGGTATGTGATGAAGTGATTTGTAACATCTGGATAATCCGCACTCATCGGGATGGACAATGGAATCCAAAAACGTGCCAACAAGTAATTAATTACATATGTATTATGGATAATTTTAATATCAAAATGCATTAGTTGTTTTCCGTCAACTTGCAATGAAGTGAATTCACGTTTTCCGGCAGAATTAGTTCTCCTTATTACGTCACGAAATTCTGACAAATCACAGCTCTACCCCGAAATGAGCTAATCCGGAAGTATTCTATAAACCTTGAGCGCAGTACAGCCACACTGATAGTTAAAAATTTTACCTCCATTGCTAAAGATCTTACCTTCTGACTTTTGTGTTCTTGGAAAAACATAAAACATCCTGTAACCACAACTACTACGACTAGCACTAATCCTAAAATGAGATTATCGGTATCTGTTTCTTGTGTTGTAACTTTTCTTATAAGGCAAGCGGTGAAGCATAGAAAGGCACCTATCCATAGTAATAGGGAAAAACCTGCAATTAAAATTAGTGCTTATAATAATGAATAACGATTCGAATCAAATTGAAAAAACAATTTGGCATTAGTTTTATTGTATACCTAAAAGTCTACTTTTTTCTGCTTTCGGTAGGGTGAAATTTACGATAACAGCCATATTTTCCACTGAAGTCGTAACTTTTATTAAAATAATAGAGGGTTTCCAAGTAACGTCATCCCTCGCCATGTTGTCAGCTGATCATGGACAGAAAGATGGATGCAAATAGCATTTTTACTGATTTATTAAATATGAATCGAGAACAAAAGTTAATTGGTTTTGGTATATTTGTGTACTAGTATGTATTAGTTGGATACTAGAATAATAACTAGAATAGTGTATAGAAGCAATTGTTAAGAATGTTATCTTGTTTACTGTATTATTCGTTTTGAGGTTATATTAGAAGGCTGTCCGGTGACAGAAATGCGTCACAATGACGTACTTGGAAAAGGTTAATTAGCTCTGACAGATATTGGACTACGTTGTATGCTGTGTCAAGTTTGGCAAGGGTGTCGTAGGTTGTCAACCCTTGAACTAAGATAAAATTTAAACTCATTTGGGCATACATAAGTTATCTGTGATATAAGAAACAAAACACACTATAGGTGTTTCCGATTATTTACTTTTGGCCGCTGGTAGCAGCTCGTAGTGACTGATTTTGGTCGTTTATTACCGGGCGTGACGCCTAGTCTTACTCATAGGTCTTACCTTCCCCTTGTCCCTTGAGCACATGCCGAAAAGTATGAGCTTCAAGCCATAGATAAAAAAATACTTTCTTTTTTTAATTTCTTGGGAAATTAAACCACAATATTTTTAAATTCTTTATTTCAACGTTTCGGTAGCGTTCCAGCTACCGTTGTCAAGAAAAAATTAGTAGAAATTAATTTTTATCCCTAACTGACACAACAGAAAAAATTTGACAACTAGACAATCAAAAAATTATTTTGAAGTTTAAGACTGCAAAGTTTTGTTATCAAATTTTTATTAAGGTCCATTCATAGTAGATCATATCTGTGGCAAAATGTGAAATGAAATATTTCATTTTATGACATTCCAACGATATGATAGTCTACTGGAAATGGAATCCAGTGAAGTGCACGTTCCAGGAACGGTTTATATTGGGATAGCGCGTTTTTTTCGCTTATATTGGAAATGTTGTTAATAAAACGCGTTTCTTGATAGTTTTTTTGTGTATGAATATTTAAGTTTTTGAAATATGTATACTCAGTTTTGTGATTTTGTGTATTGAAATGTGTATCGATTAACAACTATTCAAATTATAAATCATAAGAAAACCTGGATAAAAACTTATGATGCTATCCTGATAACGTTGAAATAAACAATTTAAAAATATTGTGGTTCAATTTCCCAAGAAATTAAAAAGAGAATGAATAATATACCACAATGAACATACAGAAGATAAAAAAATACTTATAAATGGGAAACTGACCCGTGGCGCCCTCTATTTGTACGGGTGGCGCCACCTTGAGAGTCCCGTCAGTACCTCTAAGACAAATCAGTTGGTTGTGAACTTCGCTAATCGCCGAAAAAGAAGATTCCTGTAATTTTACAGTTTTTGGCGGTACATTCAAAATTACTGTAATTTCACTTTTATTGCAAAATGACATTTATGGTCCATTTTTTGATATTTTATCTAAAGTTACTCAACTGAGATTGATATTACAATAATAACAATCAAATAGTCAAGTAAAATTAAATGAAATGTCAAAAAATGGACCATTCAATGCCTGAAGTGAGAAAAATAAAGCAATAATCATCAAGTTTATATATTTTATTGAATAAAAAAAGTATACAATAAATGGAACGTTTTTTTACATATTTAAATGACAAACATGAAGAGAAATAAATGTTAGGAACTCATGCAACAACAATGCTGAGAAGTTCAAAGCTGTATGGAAGAATTACTACTTCTGTCACTTTTCATTTAATCAAACATGTTTTTTATAAAGATAGAGCTTACCGGGTGCCCCTCACATTACAGTCTTTCACAAAACATATTCTTGACATTGTCTCTTAAAATAAAAGTCCCACAATAAACAATAAAAACCTACTATGAATACTCAACACACATACAAATATGCAAAATAGTTTTTTTTATTGGTGAACCATTTTACCTATTTAAAGCACGCCTCAGCGTGTTTAAATCGAACTTTAAAAAACGCGCGTGTTTTAAAGTTACCGTGGCAACATCAACAACTCGAGAAACGAAGTCTAATAAATCTATGGTCTAAATCATGTCTAAATGACAATTTTTTTATTATTGATTTGACAGGACTAAGTAGTTTGTAACGTCAAAACTTTTATTCGAACAATATTTAACAATGTCAAATTTATAAATTAAAATGGAAAATGCCGTTGGTATTGTTTGAAATATTAATATTTCGATTTTTCAAATCTTAGGAAATGGTATTTATATTGATACTATTAACATTCACAGAAATCAATAAGGTTGAACTTCCATCAAAATACAAATTAGTTTATGTTTTTCTCATTTCCATGACAACGCAAGGTATACATCATATACATCACGAATTCAACCATTTGACATTTAGTTTTTATTTCCATCTATGATTTCCATTTCTGGTTGTTGTAGTAGTTATAGACCAGTATTTATAATTTCAAAGTGCACCAATAAAAAAAATAGCGTTAAGTATTCGTGGATAACTTGTCTTTAAAACATTTGCTCTATTTCGAGCACTCCGGCTTCGCCGTCGTAGTCGAAAAATCACGCGTGTTTTAAAGACCTTAATATCCACTTATACTTTAATATACTATTAAAAACGAAAACTGGACAAACTCACGATACACGTCAGGCAGTTGTAAGGTTGGGATCACAGATAACACGTTAGGATGTCAGCGCTGATATATGTGGAAGAATCTGCCACTACCACTAACGGCGTTACAGTTCTCACTGAATTAGAAATTTTAGTACTGACGGGATTCCCTATGTGGCAGCACCTTCGCGCATTTAGAGATCCCCTACCCTGCTTCAAGCCACGGACATTAAATATTTGACGTTTATTTAAAGGTTGAGATTGTCCCGATTACGATTTAAACCTTATTAAAAATATCTAAATATGCAAAATTAAATTATCAAAAACATTATAATTGAAAACTGTTCTTCTAAAAACACATGAAATTCATTGGCATTGACACATGACAAGTGGTTTTGAGGATCCTAAGAAATCGTGTTCGTTTTGCTTAAAAGTCGTGACGACTGAGGCGTCACGCACAAGTGCTTGAAGCCCAAATAAACGAAAGCAACAAATGCATGGTAGATATAGTCTCCATGACAAGCGGTGCGTTCGAAAACTTGGTGTGTCGTATAAAAATCACACGCTCGAAAAGTCGGAGTGTATACAAAAATGGTATGGTGCCGTAGGATTC
>CAJUYI010000013.1:597376-616493 GCA_910591695.1 Galerucella pusilla | reverse complement strand
TAATATTTTCCTGGCTCTTTAAAAACTGGTAGAGGAACTATCTTTATTTTTTCTATAATTTGTTTGCAATGGGAATCACGAACAACGAATAACAAACTACAAAGTTTAAAATTCCAGCTTTAATGCATTATTAGTCGCTTCTTCATTTTCAATTGCCTGGTTTGAATAAATTCACATAATCTTGGTTTTTAAGCGATATTCCATCTGTAACTGTACAAATAAATGTTTATAAAATTATTATTAAGAATACAAATCTATATATATATATACAGGGTGATTCATTAGTGCGATAAAGTCCAATATCTTGTAAACAGTTGAAGATATTCGAATGAAATTTTGACTGATTGTAGCCAGCCTAGAGGCTCATATTTTAAAATTAGTGGCAATAGTACAGCGTGTTCCAGAACGCTGTGCCAGATCAAAGTTATATTTTTTTAAATGGGACACCCTGTATTTTACTTCAAATTTGAATTCTGCTTGACTTCGCTATTACAATGATATAATATTGTGATGGGTTATACAGCGTATTTAAAAAGTTCTGACCAATTGTTCTTGTAAATAGTAATGACTTCAACGCCCTGTATACTTTAAACTGCACAATTTAAAATTAATCTTTTATAGCCATACGTCTATGATAGTCGTCTAGTACTATTATTCAATCGAACTGATTCGATATCTAAGAAACCGTATACAGGGCGAGCCCAAACTCGAATACATTGGTTTCACAATTTTTTCAAATGGATCACCCTGTATTTTATATCGTTAAATGGAAGTTACTTTACTATACTTCAAAATTTATTGAGTATTCCCTATACCCAAACTGAATGGTTTTTGTGATACATATTTCTATTTTATGGTTAAAAAAAGCCAACAATAATAAATTTACTCATACTTATTTATTAACACCTATACTAAAATTTCGAAAAAATCAACAACAAAGTTATGAAAGATGCTTAAAGTGACCACCCTCTAAATTTATACAGGCTTGGAGACGGTCTTTGCACATTAACATTTTGAAACGCCTGCCTTATTCTAGTTTTCATATCGATTGGTGTAGTAGCAGGTAATTGGTTCACCTGTTCTTTAATAAAATCCCAATGGAAAAGATATGCTTCATCCAACTCTGGTGATCTTGGTGCCCAAAGAACTGGTCCTGCTCGTCCTATTCACCTTTTTGGAAACATATCATTCAATTATCCCTGAATGAGCGCGTTATGGTGAGCAGTAGCTCGGTCATGAAAATACCAAATTTGTTGACGTGTACGGAGGGGAATGTCTTCAAGCAGAAATGGTAAATGATTTTCCAGGAAATATTAATAAACTTCTCTATTTACCGTATTTACCTCGTCACCAAATAAGGTATGGGGTTCGTATGGTGATTCTCAATAACTGCTAGTAAAACATTCATTATAGCTTCTTCTGTAATGACAGTTTTAGTTCTTTGTTCCTTCTCATACATCACCGATCCAGTGTGATTGAATCTTTCTTTTAAAAGCAATTTTATTTGGTTGTCGGCGTTCTGGATGACATTCGTTATGAATTCTCATTACCAGTAGATAACTTTTTGTACTCTCGCCTAAAATCCACAACATATTTATCAAGTTTTCTCTTATTTTTTGGGAATCAACCGAAACGTCGAAATAAAAAATAGAAAACATTATTGTGGTTTGATTCCCAAAAAATTAGAGAAAACAGAATTAGTAATGCCACAAGGAACTTACAGAAGATATATCTATCAAGATTTCACGGGAGAAACCCATTTTATTTGAAAATGCTATAACAAATGTCATAAATTTAACAAACGAATTAGCACAACGTAAATGTTTGTTGATATTTCAGAGCCTATTCACTACTTACCTAATTACTAAGAACGCTAATGATGATATGGTTCTAATTTGACTATTTAGAAGAGCTACCTAAGAAACCTGATCCTTCTGCATGTGTGGTGGTACTGTTATCGTAATTTTAAAACCTTTTTTTGAGTTAACACACTTTCCTTACATGTTAATTGTTGTGAATACTTTTATTATCTGCTTTTCATTTATTTTTTTTATTGGAAATACAATTTTTAATAACAAAATAGAAATATCACAAAAACTATTCAGTTTGGGTATAGAGAATACTCAATAAATTTTGAAGTATAGTAAAGTAACTTCCATTTACCGATATAAAATACAGGGTGATCCATTTGAAAAAATTGTGAAACCAATGTATTCGAGTTTGGGCTCGCCCTGTATACAGTTTCTTAGATATCGAATCAGTTCGATTGAATAATAGTACTGGACGACTATCATAGACGTATGGCTTTAAAAGATTAATTTTAAATTGTGCAGTTTAAAGTATACAGGGCGTTGAAGTCATTACGATTTACAAGAACAATTGGTCGGAACTTTTTAAATACGCTGTATAACCCATTACAATATTATATCATTGTAATAGCGAGGTCAAGCAAAATTCAAATTTGAAGTAAAATACTGGGTGTCCCATTTAAAAAAATATAACTTTGATCTGGCACGGCGTTCTGGAACACGCTGTACTATTGCCACTAATTTTAAAATATGAGCTTCTAGGCTGGCTACAATCAGTCAAAATTTCATTTAAATATCTTCAACCATTTACAAGATATTGGACTTTATCGCACTAATGAATCACCCTGTATATATATTATACTGCAATTCACCTTGATCCTCAAAATATGTAATAAAGTGCCTCTTTTATGTGACCCACTTAATTTGATTTTTTGATTGGAAGGTTTAGTAGGTAAATAGAAATGCATAACTTTTGGCAGAATGCCAAAAAACTTATGTTTTATATACAGACGTAAATATCTACTTTAACTCCGTTATTTTTAGCAATCCTTCGTAATGAAATATACTTAATTTTCGAGAGAAGAAATTGACTATTGAAAACGTCCAATAATTAAAAACACACATTTTTTCAACGTACTATTTACTAAAAAATGGTGCGTGAAATAACTATATTTAGATACAGACTGGTCACGTGGTGTATGGAACGCATCAGTTAGAACCAGAAGGAGAATTTAAAAAAACTTGTTAGTTTGTATGTAGTTATTTTAAGTATGTCTAATTCAATTGTATATATTTTTTCATTTTCATCACTTTATTACTTTCCGCTCTTGTTAGGAAAATAAATAATAAGTTCAAGTCGGGACACAGAAGAACTGTATGAACTGAAAACAAATCTTTATATGTTTTTGCGTTATTAGAAGACGATCCATACTTGAAGTACCATTTTAAAATTTGAATACTGAAAAGTTTAGTAAGTCGATGAAGTTCTCATTTTCTTTAACTCTGTTAGACTCTGGTTAATTATAGGTTATGTGTAGGCAATAGAACTCAAAACAAATATTATAAATACTGTATGATTAACACTAATGACAACACTATCTCAATGTTACAGAGAATTATAATCTCGTATTTCTTCAACTTATTGAATTCTTACGATTCAACGATTTTTAAAAACAACTGTTTTTATTTTCCTTATAATTTTTGCTTTTATTATCAACAAATATGCAATCCAACTCACTGCAAACACACGTATATAATATATTGTAATCGATGGAATTAAACTATTTAATTTGTTAAAATCTATATTATATTAAAATTAAACTTGTGACGCGTTTCGCTAACACAGTAGCTTTCTCAATCGAATTGAGGTATAATGACTCGTTTGAGAAAGCTACTGTGTTAGCGAAAAGTGTCACAACTTTAATTTTAATATAATGTAGATTTTAACAAATAAAATTGTTTCATTTCATCATTTAGTGTGGATCTACATCAAGTAAAAGCCTCATCTATGCAATATATTGTAATCCCTAAAAACAACAGGGAAGTGAGAAATCAAACGAACGAAAACAAACGTGGGTTATAGTTTGAAGTTGGAGTATGATTGACACTTACGTTACACTTTCGTTACCAAAACAAAGTTGCTATAGTGTGTCCGCTCGTCTGGTTAAGTTGTGAATACTAAAACTGATACCAAACGGAGCTGTTTCCGTGACAGGAACTTTGTCGAAACGATAACGTTATTTGATATTTCTGAATACGGGTGTTAGTTTAATACACAGATTTTCATTGTAGGCATGTCAGCAACTACTGATGGAAGAGATAAATAAGGTTTCTCTTATTTCCCCAAAAACGTGGAAAAAGTGCCTAAAACCTGAAGATTTGGAAAATTCCAGTCATGAAGATTTGTATTACGATCATAAGAATGACTAGGAAAAGTCAACGAGCTAGGCGGGAACAACATCGTGACCTTACGGTTTATTCCAGGACACTGGAACCCTTTTGAGGTATCAGCTATTATAAGAAATAGGATTTCCGAAAAAAAGATTTAACCCGTTGAAAGATCTAGTATGGCTTAGGCAATCAAAGATTCGTTTGGGTCACTACAACCTGTTGAGATCAAATGCATAAGTCAAAGTAAAACTGCACTAAGACTTTTAACTGGAATCCTGGAACAAAAAACTGGAATCTGATCATTGTAAAAATTTAGTAGACAATGAAAGATACTACTTAGACACTAAAACTAGGTGGGAACAAATATATGTCTAGGTCAGAGTAAATTTGCACCAAGAGTATCAACTATAGGAATATGAAGAAACTCTCTGAAACTTTCCTCAGGTACTAAGTAGAAGTGAGGGGGCACAATGTTAATGTCGCCACAATATAGGAAGATTCAGAACTTTGAACAAAACTTTTTTATTAATTTAATTCAATAAAAAGCCTTAATTTATAAAAATACATACATACAAAAAATATAGAGCAAATTGATTAAATGCCAAAGAAAAACAATTACAATTCTTGCTACCCACATTTCACTTGTTTATGACAATCTTTTGGTTTTGTTTAATTTATTTTTATCGACAGTTTATGGTTTTCGTATAAACAATACTTAGCCGAGATATTCACAATATTTCCACGATTCGTCATTGAAGAAGTGTATTTTCGGAACGACTATTGGCTTCCTTCATTCCTAATAATATTTTGTAACACTAATTATCGTTTATTTTAGGGAGAAATAGAATATCACGTACTTTCAAATACTCTCAAAAATACTTGGGAATGGTTTCCTAGAACATGATAGTACGTATGTTACAAAAAAATCTTATGAGTAATAAATAATTTCTTTGGCATTTGGCACAAACATAAATTATATAGTGAGTTTGTATATAAATACTAAATATATACACCACTCGAAAAGTAGCGCATTAAATTACTTTTCCACTGATCTAAAGCCGGGTATAGTGGCATGAGCTGACGGATTTTGGCGCCGAAAATTTTAAAGTAAATGTATTAGTCCATTCCGCCGACTCGTTTTTACCAACAATCAAATGACGATAAATATCAAAGGAATCTCCTCGAGCTACGCGGATAGCAAACACACTGACAACAGAATATCATCGACGTCCAGCATTCTCGACAAGAACAAGCCAATTTGGTGTTGCCGAAATAAGAGTCGCTGGAAACCGCTGAGTGTTGTATCAGCAGCAAGGTTTGTAAAGCTGTTCCAATGGAGTTGATAGCATGGATAGAATAAAATTTGAAGTAATTAGTATTCGGCAACTAGCAAGTAACGTCTATTCGTCTAATTAAGATGGCTTTAAATTAAAGTTTTTTTCAAATTCCCATTCAACGATTTAGCTAGCAAAAGTGCATATTCTTTGCGGGAAAAAAACATTGATCCTGAGCGTTCATGATGCTCTTGTGCACCAAAGCCATAAAATACTTCAACCTAGAATTATAACTGGGATTGGAGAGAATGTTTTAAGTTACGATGCGGCCAAACTGCAGAGGGCACTATTCATCAACAATCGTAATGTCAAGATGTCAAAATGGAAGGAAAAATAAACCTACCACGTAAAAAACTTTGTTGTGTTAATGTGTTCCGTTTTGCTGAGACAAAACGATTGCTTAACATCTGTTTCCAAAACGTTAAGGGGCATCTACCAAATTCGACCTTGCACAATTATGCTTTGTATATTTTTTTGTTTCCCTACGTCCTCACGTTTAAGTTCACATAACGAAAATTTTATTAGAAATATGACAGCTCCGTAACATGTAGATATCCAAGCGGTCCAAGCGGATTTTGGTTCACGTGCTACTCTATAAGCTTCGTCAGTACTGAACTGGGAGACCACCGAGACCGGCGAGCGTTGTATCAACAATGGAACGGCACGCGACTACCGAAGCAGAGAGACAATGTCAGTCATAGAAGGATAGAAAAGCGAGAGATGGATTTATATCCGATATTTTAGTGGTAGCAACCGAATTTCAATAAGGAATTGTACGGTCATAAGTAATTTGAGGATTCTGAGATTTTTATATGTATAGTATTCATAAAGCTTCAAATTAGACTTCTTATCAATTAGTTTTTCTATTTAATCCATATTTAATTCTTTACAAGGGCTCAAACTTTGCTTAATATGTGTAATTACCTCATGATTCGTATTTTTTTCAACAAAATTTGATTAGCATTTCAAAGTTTTTATTCAATGAGAACTCTAAGTTCAACATTAATCTACATGATATATTTTTTTCTTAATTTTCAATACATCCATTACTTCAAAATTCTTTGCCAAAAATACTTCGATATTTTGTCAAATCGCTGCCGATAGATTCCCCTTAACCTGAAGTATTTGACTCGTGGCTGAGAAATATTACACTGCATGCCTTCAAAACAAATATACCAAAATTCCCGTGTTTGTGTTAGACATTTCAGTGATGACTGTAAAGTACCAGGAAAAAGAGGCTGAAAAGAAAAGCTGTTCTCACTTTATCCATTCCAGGTAATTACCTAAATTCAATATTAGGTGCAAGTCTATAGGTTAATTAATAATTAGGATTCTTCTCTTATGGTGTAAAAAAGTAACCTAATACTATTTCAAGAGGAGATGATATGAAATTTCCAAAATTCATGAATACTAACAAGGATTCAACATTTGTTGATCCAATCATAAAAGCAGCTTTATCAAATTTTGTTCTAAAAAAACGCTTTCAAAGGAGAAGACACTATAGAAATGAGTATAGGCAAAGATTACAGAATTAAATATAAGATATTTCACTCTAGGACGGTTTGATTCAAGTTGCCGTCCGAAACGGACGCCGCTCTCATAAATTATGTTTACGATTCGCTTTTGTTGTCAATAAGGAGATCGGTAGATACCAGAACAGTTCGAAAATCTTATTTTATTTTAAGCTATACAGGGGTAATTAGAGAAATATATATTTAAATTGATAGGATTCTTTATCACAAAGGTTTATTTTTTTTTTAAACATTTCTTTATTAATTATACTTGATTTGTTTACATTACAAGATTTTACAATTCTCTAATCAGTGCTTGATAGCTCTGGCCTCGAGAGTACATACAAAAAGTAGACGTGTTGAATACATTTTTGTTGAATACATTTTTAAATGTTAATTATTTCGAAAAGTGTTCTGGATATGAATTTGAAAAGGTAAGTACAAAATAAACTTCAATTTTTAAAATGAATCAATTCACAATTTTTATCCAGCATCTTGGTAATTTTGTGATACTTATTGATAATCTAGCAGATATTTATCACAAATTAAATTAAATATAGTCAATAGTCACCAGAATAATAGGGCCACTAAATCTTAAATTTTGATCTTCAAATAACGCGTATTTTTTGGATTGACAAGGTTAAAACAGTAAAAAGAGAAGCAGCTGCAGGACTTGATTAAAAAAATGTATAAATGTTGTAAAATACTAAGTTTGGAGTTTGGTTTATGTGTTAAATTTAATCTATTGTTTTTCAAATCTTTCAATATACATTTGAGAGTAAAATATATACGAACTCTGGTGTGGAGACTTGCATAATATTTGAAAGGAAATTGATTACATGGATGATGAAAAGAAAATTTAGTAAATTCGTTCAAAAGGAACTGACCAATTCCCCTTTGGTTAGCTATAGAATTGAATTTTTCGATAAATATATTTTCCGTCGCAATAACGTTCTCAACAATGTCCCTTGATGGTACACATAAGCCACTAAATTCATCCTTCTTTGTCGTGTAAGCTTTTAGTTTACAGAAAAAAGTTTCTCTGTTTATTAAATTATCAGCCGAATGGTCAAATTTTAAGCATGTTTCACATGAATGTTGTATTAGACATTTTTTTAACAAATACCCCGTAACATACACTAAAGCATTTCCTTCTGGGCTTGATAGATTTTGGTAATCTGTTGTAAACACTTTTAAAGGCATATTTTTAGTTTCTGTAGGAAAAGTGAACTGTTCTAGGCATTCTTTTGTTAGTTCAGAATCAATAGTTAAAAGAACTTCGATTACGTCATCCATACGGCCGGATACGAAATGCCTCCCGAAAAAGGGTTTCTTACCTGTCGCTAAAAGGGTCACATACGAATTGCCTCCTAAGCTCTAAATAAATTACCAGCTTCTAATCTTTGTACGAAGGTGAGACGTTGCCAAACTTTCGTCCTTTTATAGAATTTCGTTAATAACTCAATATTAACCATTATTTTTTGGTTTTAATATTTTGATTATTTTGATCAAAAACATAAAGACATGATAAGTATTTTATACATTTATTAAAACAAATCATCAGCAGAAACTTACAAAATTACATAATATTATCATCGCAGAAAATTTAAAAACACCAATTTTTAAGAAAATTACGACTCAAACAATAAAATTCAGTCTGCAGACTGAACTATTCAATTTTATATACAAATCATCAGAAGAAATTTACAAACTTACAAATTATTTTTCCTAAATTTGTATGACACTAGTTTCACAAATTCTAATTTATTTATTGTACCTTCTCTTAATTGTAATATTTTTTCATTTACAAAATTGATTTTTGCTGTACTTTCCTCAACAATTCTTTTTGGTACCGAGACAGAATTTATTTTAATATAGGTATTTATTTGAAATTGTAAAATAATCTCAATAAAATTATTTATATTTGGATGAGGGCAGTAGAAAGACGAGTTATACTTGGAATGGAAACTTTCACATGGGTTTGTGGTTCTTTCTAAAGATGAAGAGTGCTCAGCCCAGAGATGTGGCGGAAATTTCGAATTTTCCGATATATAATTATCCACAAGATAATCACAAAACTGAGTGACCCTTTCATCGACTGGTTTAATTTCGGACAAATCTATTGCAAAAAAATCGCCAACTTCTTCAGGATCTAAGAATGATAGGCCAAAAATATATGACAGAAAATGGGTAATTTCACTTGAGTCAGCACCTTTTTTCTGGTATTCTGGAGCTAAGCCCAGTGCTTGAAGCTTTCTATACCAAGCCTGACCCAAATGAAAACGACATCCACGAAGATCTGCTTCAGGGAATGCCTTACGGATACCATTATGTATAGAAATTTCAAAGTCTGAAGTTATTACTTTAGGGGATACAGGGCAATTGAGTTTAATACATTCTTCTATGATATATTTAAACACGAGATAATAAGAAGATGACTTTTTATCTTCAAGTAAACAGAAGACGAGAGGAATATAATGTCCATTTTTTAAGCCATGTATAGTGAACAATTGGGTGAAAAAGCGAGGACAGTACTCAAAAGTTCCGTCGACATACCAATTGGAAACAGTCGAAAGAAAAGAAAGATTTGAAGAACAGGATAATATAACAATGTGATTATCTTTGTCATTTTTAATTATAAAATTTTCGTTCCTATTTGTAATAATCGAAGTTGAATCGATAGCAATATGAAATTCAGATATACTTTTAGGAAGTTTAATTAAAGAATTAGTTGTTCTAGCGTAATATAAATTCTGTCTCACCCTATAGATATCGTTGGTAGTAAATGTCTCTATATTCGTCTTCTTAAGTTCTTTACATATGAGCTTCATTGGTTTTTCGTTGATATCTTCCACGGCTGCTCTTTTTATCGAATTGCTTACGGCTTTCCTATTGGACACTTCGGCAGACAACTTCTCGTGATTGTGATCTAATATCGACTCAATTATCGAATTGTCACATCCCTGCGTTTTCACAAATGCTTTGCAGGTTTTCTTAGTACATGTCCATCGCTTTACCGTATCTTTGGCCAACATTTTTTGAAAACCGAATGTGAAACCATCAATTGATATTAAAGGTTTGCCCTTTTGACTCGAACACATCGTTGATTCCATTATTTCGAATATTATAACTTAATCCACTTAAACACAATTTGAACTTAAAATTGACAAACTGATACAAGCTTTAAATCGACAAAACTGAGACAAGAACTAATAAACTTGAAGTATTTATACAAAAATTAAGTGATCACATAATTATAGAAAGAATATTTATTATAAACAACTAATTACCAGATTTAGTAGGTGCAAACTACCCTATTCATGGAATAGATTAGAGATTAGAATCGTGTTAGATCAAAACAATTAGAATACTTAGTGTAGGTACATCGGCTTTATTTTTAATGGTAAACAATTTTATTTTCTAAACAAAAATGTACACTGATTAAGTAATCACATCATTATAGAAAGGATATTTA
The DNA here is from genome assembly GCA_910591695.1 of Galerucella pusilla. Classification (NCBI taxonomy): domain Eukaryota; kingdom Metazoa; phylum Arthropoda; class Insecta; order Coleoptera; family Chrysomelidae; genus Galerucella; species Galerucella pusilla. The sequence goes on along the minus strand of CAJUYI010000013.1, from coordinate 605,974 downwards.
TTATAAACAACTAAGTGTACTTCGGCTTTGTTTTTAATTGTAAACAATTTTATTTCCTAAACAAAAATGTCGTACTCTGAAATATTTTGTTAACAGATTTTATGTACAGTGCATAAGAATTAGAAAAATAAAAATAGATATATATTTACCTATTCAAATTATAATTTGGCAACATTGTGTCATTATACAAAGATTAAGCACACAAAATATTACCATAAATGATTAAGGACCCGGAGGCATTTCGATTGTACCCGGGAGGCATTTCATCTATGAAAATAGGTACCTGAAAAAACGGGAGGCATTTCGATAACACCGATCCATACAGTTTGTGCCTTCAAAATGATCAAAAAATTTCTTCCCACTCCCGCGCTCCTAACGTTGGCCAGTAACGTAATTTCAGTACACATCAGCGAACAAGCCTAACTTTATGCTTTATATTTTTCTCATTAGTCTGTTAATTTTTTGTATTTTCTTGCTTAATATACTTGTTTATATAATATCCCTAGTATAAAAATAAATCCGAAATTTTGTATTAGCAAATATTACAAAATATTTAGTGTTTAAGCTTTGCTGTTAAAGAAAAAAATATTAATATGATTTTTTGCTCATTTCAACAATTAATTAATAAATTTAAAAAATCTATACAATATAAATATAAAAAACGAGCAACCAATTATAAACACCGTACTAAAATAACAGCGCTCGACGGGCGACGTCCCGTATAATATGCCAAATTAAATGCAAGTAAGGACGTAGCGACGACGTACTGTACCATCCAAGTCACCAGACAGTCACCAGCGGCATCGGTGCTTTATGCGATAAATTCGAACGAGTGAAACATCTTATATTTAATTCTGTAATCTTTGGTATAGGTACTTCCGCGACGGCCGGATTGCATCCCGCTAAGAGCAGGTAGAATTTTTACCATCCGAGTTGCATCCCACGACCATCCGAATTGCATCCCATTAACCAATTTTATTTTAGCAGCAAAACTAATGTATGTTCTGATAATAACCAACAGCGTTGTCACGTTTACTTAATACTAAATAATACTTAATCAATTGTAACATTCAAAATGTTTATTGACACATAAACAAATGTTTACTTAATACTAAATAATACTTAATCAATTGTAACATTTAAAATGTTTATTGACACATAAACAAATGTTTACTTAATACTAAATACTAATGGGGTATTAAGTAGAGATTAAGTTTGATGGTTGCATTTAAAAAGGGCTGACGCTTATACTTTACCAGTAGTTCAAAATTCTGATTCGTTTCGCAAAGATCGTAGTAACATTTTGTAGTTATATATTGTGTGATTTTGGTGAAAATATGGAGATCAATACGGTTTTAAGTGAAAAGGGTAAAGTTTTAATTGTTATTCAGGGGTATACATTCTGTTTTCAAAAAATGTTAGGTAAAGATACGGTGAAGAGGTGGCAATGTACAAAACGAAATTGTAAAGCTTTTCTTAAAACAAATTGTGTAAGTGATGAATTAATTGAATCGGTGTTAAATCACAACCACGAGAAAGTGCCAGCGGAAATTTTAAACAGACAAAACATTAGTAACTCTGTTAAATGTGCTGCTGTAAGTGACATGTGTGAAAAGCCAATGAAATTAATTCGGAATGAAATAAAAAATAGGGAGATAGATACTATAACAACTAAGGATGTAGAACGAATTCGTAAAAACATTCATAGTGCAAGATCGTCAAATGGTTTAATACAGGTTCCAAAAAGCGTAACAGAATTTCACAATTCAATTGAAGTAGTCCCCATCGTGACCAATAAAAATGAAAATTTCTTGTTGAGAAACGATAAAGAAAATAACATCATTCTATTTTCTTGTCAAACCAACCTTAATTTATTGTCTTCTTCTTCAGATCTTTACGTGGATGGTCGTTTCAGTATTGTCCAAAATATTTTCTACAATTGTTTACCATTCATGCTTTAAAAGATAATACCTATATTCCCCTAGTTTTCTGTTTACTTCCTAACAAACTCTCTTTCACATATTCTCTTGTTTTTCAATACTTAAAAGAAGAGTGCTTAAATCTAAATATTCCTTTAGCCCCTAAAACCATAACCGCAGATTTTGAAATTGCAATTCATAAAGCAATTTCAGAAACTTTTCCTTTGGCATCTATCCGTGGCTGTAAATTTCATTTGGAACAATCCTGGTATAGAAAAATTCAAGCGGTTGGCTTATCAGTTCCGTATCAAAATAAGTCAGGCCAATATGACGAAATTTCGAAGTACTTGACATACATCTTTGGTTTATCTTTTCTTGACCCTAAAGATGTTGGAGAAGTTTACGCGTTTGACTTGGCTGCAATCCAGCCGGAAAATGACAAACTAAGTGAATTTTGCGACTATCTTGTCGAAAATTATATAGAAGACAACGCGACATTTCCGCCACATATTTGGGCTGAACATTCAGAAACTCTTCAACGAACAACAAATGCTTGTGAATCTTTTCACTCCAGGTATAATAAATCCTTTTACTGTGCTCATCCAAACATAAATGTATTTTTAGATGTACTTTTGCAGTTTCAGATCGACACATACATAAAAATTAATAGTGTACACCTTATACCAAAAGTTCACACCAATGTATTAAAAAAACGAGATTTTATTAAAATGAAAATTAAAGAGCTAGAAGAAAATATAATTACAAAGTTTGAGTTTGTTAAAACAGTTTCGTATAGGTGTAAACCTAAGGTTTAGGGTATTTTTAGTTATTATTGTACCTTTATGTATGTTATGAAAGATTGAACCTCTTAACCTATAATCTACATAAAAAAATGTTAAGTGCAAAAGTTTATTTTATTTATGTTAACTAGATATTTTACGTTTAATACATTTTTATCCTTTTTATGTGTATCTTTTTATTTAAATTGATTTATTTCCAAATATATAAAATACAAATAATTACCTAAACTTTTAATCGGTACATTGATTTTTAAACTATATTTCAAGAATTTTAGCACAAATTGGCAACGTTGCGGCGCAGTTTTCCTGAAATGGTGTTATTAATTAGTAAATACCTTTTTTCGAGGTGGGATGCAATTCGGATGTGACCTTTTCTTGGCCAGGTAAAAGTTGAATTTTTGGGATGCAATTCGGATCTCGCCGGTACTTCATACGTGACCCTCCTTGTTGAATTGTTTAGAACTAGATGCCAGACCACATGGATGAAAAAATAACACAAAATACTTATATTTTAGGAATGAAAATAGCAGAATATTGGGAAATAATCTAGTTAGGTAGTATGTTGTGTGTTATGTATGTGTGTTAAAAATGTTGTTATTATCACTAAATAAATATTTAATTCCCCAAAGTCTTTTTATTTAAATTATTCGTCGTTCACCATATACTTTTTCCTAGACACACAAATTATATATTGCAAACTTCACCTTCTGCAAAAATGTTGCATTATGTTGCTTTAACTCTTACTCTGCTGCACAAGTTTTTTAGATATAAATTGACTTTTTACCAAAAGAACACAAAATGCAGCTTTTATGAAAACATATAAATTATAACTTATAGTATTTCACCAAATCTTGCATCAACAAGAGTTTGCCAAATATTCTCTTATGTTCAGCTCTGATGCAAGATTTGGCGAAATATGATCAGTTATAATTTATATATTTTTGTCCACGACCACCTAATAATAAGTCAATATTTTACCTCCTAACTAAAGGTATATGGTACCCATATATCAACTGTAGTGAATTATGGTTCATAATACACTGTAGTGTATTATGGTTCATAATTCCCGACTAGAGATGGGGGTACAATATGAAATAAACTATTAAATCTGTGTATTTTGTTCAGGAAATTTGTTTCTGACATATATCGTATCTATAAAATATTGTAATTTTTAGTATTGATACTTTTCATAACAATATTTCCTAATATTAAGTATTTCAAAACAATATATTTATAACGGTACGTTGTATTGATACTTTCTACAGTTTCGCCCATCTCTATATATGTCAAATTATTTGAAGTAGATGCCACAACATTTTGAGGTTAGTAATATGCCAAATCGCTACTGACTTTTATTTATTAATAAATAAATTAGGTGTCGTGGACAAAGTATAGTATTCTACTCGCAATTTATGGCCATAATTCACTTGGGTGACTTGCGCCCCTCGCCTGCGGCTCGTGACGCAAACGTCACCCATCGTGAATTATGGCTATCATAAATTGCTCGTTTAATAATATACTATTATAAGCAGCTGAATTTTGTGTTCTTTAGGTAAACAGTCGATTTATTTTTTAAAAAGATAAAATTCTTCATCAACTTGATATTTAAAATTCACGCTGAATTTTATAGTTCCTGCAGCAAAACTTCAGATGGCAGTTAAAACAGTAGTCACTGCTGACTACATAGGAGTTACAATTCTAGGTTGAAGTATTTTATGACCAAAGCCCAACAAGCTCTGTTCGCGATATAATTACGAACTGTGCCAATATAACAGGGGTGGGAGAATCAACGATTTATAGATTTTTTCGTGAGAGAAAATGCCGGAACCTCGGTGAACCGTGAACCTATTCCTCACCTGGGGAAGAAACCATTAGAAATCGACGACGATGTTAAAAACATTTTGCAAAAGAAATACCAACATTGGACAAGATTGTGCAAGTCGCTCAGAATGACGAAAACCTGCCACAAGTATCAAGAACTAGAGTATAAAGAATTTTTCATGGAATGAACTTTCGGTGGGAAAAACAAAACAGAAAATATTTTTTTATTGATAGGCCGGATATTGTTTGCTAGAGATGAGAATACTTAAGGTCAATCCCAAAATATCGCAACGAATGTAAGAATATTTTCTATTTGGATGAAACCTGACTGAATAGAGGACACACCGTATCGAAAGTCCTGCAAGATAAAAATATATTGAATACTCGACAAGCTGTCATGTAGGGTTGGTCAAAAGGATTTAGACTTCTCTCTGGAAAGGGGCGCGGGCTTATTAGGCAGTGAAAACAGATCAAGGATTATTGGAATTTCATTCTAATTCAAGCAAAGACTACCACGAAGAAATAACGGCTTACGTTTTTGAGGAATACTTCCAACAAATGATCGAATACATTCCCCGCAATTCAGTTATTGCAATAGATAACGCTAGAGCTATCATTCTCGATTAGTAGAGAAGCTTCCCACAAGTTCATGGAAAAACTTCAAGAAGTACGGCAACTTTTGATATATTCATTGGCGAATGTGACTACCGAAAACTGGCAAAGCGCCATAAAACATGTTATAGCTAAGTAGGGAAAAATGTGGGATCTTGACTTAATCGACGAAAGTACAGAGATAGAACCGTTAATTATTAACATAGGACAAGACGATTCTTCAGATTTTTCTGATGAAGAATTTAGTTAATAATGCTATATATATTATATAGTTCACCTGCAATAATTTGCTATAATTTTCTCATTTCTTACAAGAATATGTGTGTATATAAATCTTAGTACACAATTACTTTGTATTTTCATCATATTATTAATATATCAATATATAATATAATCATAAATAAACCCTAACCCTGTTCTATGAGTATGTACTGTTTGGTTCATTGCGTATGCTTGCTTCATTTGCATTTTATTACCTATTGTTATTTGACCGATAACCGGGTGGCCTAGTCCCAATTTCTTTCTTCTTAGTCTAAATACATTGTAAAACATGAATAAGAGATAAAATTTTTTGAGGCACCCGACCTCCGTTTTCCGTTTTTTATAGGCGCTCTGTGCTATCATCTCCTTTGAAACGAACTTTAGAGCCCAGTTTGGTGGAGCACTGCCTTAACAATGCCAAAATAAAGGATTAGTACCTACTAATAAAAATTGTATAATATTTTATTTCATACTTGGATGGTGTTATGCAACAATGCGGTTAAGCCACATTTCAGAGCAAAATGAGTTAAGCACGTAGATTGTTAGGGAAAAGGCTGTACAACGTTGAGGTAAAATGATTTATGACACAGCTCGATTTCATCGCCCTCTAGTCGAATAAACATCAACCCACAAACTATATATCGCCCAAGCGTCAATTAACAATAATGGTTTAAACGCCATTGACTCAGTAGAAGTGTGTGGGATAAACCATTTTTGAAAAACGTTCGTTTTCAGGAAAGGATCTAGAGGGACTTAACAAAAATGAGTTGAGCGGTAAATTGTTTTTTTTTTAATAAAAAAAAGAACGATTCTGAGGTTAGATGCTGGTCAATGTGTTTTACTATGGTTCTATTCTGTGAAAAATAATTTGATATGTCAGGAAAATTACCTAATTATTTTCCATGGAAAGCTCAACTTCAAAGCTCAATATCTCCAAACTATGCTGATGTTGGTTAACTGCATTGTTGTGTAACACCATCCACTTGCTCAACTATATAATAGGTATTCAACTACTAGACTATGAGCCCATGGGGAAAAAAGTGTCGCGATTTGAAACAGCAGCAAACCCATTCAGAACGATAGTTTATCATGCCACCATCGATTCCAGCACTATGGCGTACATTTTCTCTTGTGCAGAAAAGCGCAGTGGAAAACTAAACATTTTATTTTTCACCCCCTGAAACCGTGATATGAAACTGTACGCCGTTTGTTACATTTGATAGTAGAATCATAGGAGATCGGTCGAGAATCTATGCCGTTCAAAAATAATTGTGAGAAAAATCTAGGAAAATTGTTGAAAACTCTTATTTTTCACCCCCTGAAACCGTGATATGAAACTGTACGCCGTTTTTTACATTTGATAGAATTATAGGAAATCGGTCCAGACTCTGACGTTCAAAAATAATCGTTCGGAAAATCTGGGGAAATTTTTGAGAACTCTCATTTTCTACCCTTTAAAAAGGTGATTTTAAACTGTACGGCATTTGTTTCCGTAGATTATACAACTTATAAATGAAGATTTGACACTAGTGCCGTACAAAAAAAAAAGTGTGAAAAGCCGAGGGGAATTGTTTATTTTCCGAGATTTTCCTACTTAAAAAAGGTCATATGAAACTGTACGACATCTACCTAGTGCAATAGGTTCCTTTTAGAATGAAATAATAATGAGAAATGATTTACAAAAATAATAGTGTGGAAAGCACGAAAACAACATATTTCCAAAATTTATCTACGTTTTCAACAATTTTCCTAGATTTTTCTCACAATTATTTTTGAACGGCATAGATTCTCGACCGATCTCCTATGATTCTACTATCAAATGTAACAAACGGCGTACAGTTTCATATCACGGTTTCAGGGGTTGAAAAATTAATTGTTCAGTTTTCCACTGTGCTTTTTTGCACAAGAGAAAATGTACGCCATAGTGCTGGAACTGATGTTGGCATGATGAACTATCGTTCTGAATGGATTTGCTGCTGTTTCAAATCCCCATGGGCTCATAGTCTATACAGTCTGCACAAGCTGACATTATTAATCAGATCAATATAATGAATTTCGTCCTAGCTGACTCTAATATTTAGTTAATTAACCTACATTCTAGTGTACAATAACTGACGAACTATTTCGATATATATAATAATGATCTCAACGAAATTGAATTTTTTAACTTGTGATATATACAGGGTGGTTCTTAAGTAATGAACCAAAGTAATATGGGAGATTCTTGGCCTAAAAATATAACAATCTGACGCAACTTCCTATTTACATAGCTTTTGTGGAGGCTGTTCAGACCGACCCTGTCTATTAATTTCTCCCCCCGTCCGAGTTGGATCGAGGCGAGCGACGACGGCCAGCAACGACGACTCTACCTTCTGTTGTCAGGAAAGAAGGACGTACGAGTGTGAAATAATCAGTCTTAATTTTAAATCTATTCATTTTGTAAAGTTCACGTTGTAAAGTAATTCAATAAATATCAAATATTTTTTAATAAGTGCATTTACCAACCAGCCTATACAGTCCAACAGAGGCCCTCTAGAAAATACATCAAAATGAATAACATTTTATGATTTCCCAAGCCCTAAGACCCCTATCTTCAAATTTTAACATTTGTATATACAAAATTTTTCTATTTACTGAGAAAAAACATTTTTGACATTTCAGCTTTGCCACCCTGTATCTTTCTTATCATCGATATTTTATCAAAAAAAGTTGCGTCAGATTGTGATATTTTTAGGCGAAGAATCTTCCATTTCACCTTGGACCATTACCTACGGACCACCCTGTATATAATATTGAATTGCTTAATGGTTAAGACAAAACACTCTAATTTACTCTTATTGTGGGACAGTCACGAACGAAATTACGCAGCCTGCGACTGGCACTAATCACCGATCCCGGGAGCACACTACCCCCAATCGGAGATTTTGCTGAACCCACTAGTATTCCAATTAGTGTTAGTGGTCATTATTGAGCCCAGCTTCCATCGCCTCGGGAACTCGGTTTTACGTCCGAAAAACGGAATAATATCTACATTATTTCTCGTGCTCATTGATAGGCCTGCGAGCTGTAGTCTAAAATGTTTCGCTGCAGGATGTACGACGGCGTTTGCCCAGTGGTCACCCATCAAGTACTAACCGAGTTCGATACTGCTTCACTGTAGTTATCGAATCAGAGGCGTTCCACTA
>CAJUYI010000013.1:587345-597366 GCA_910591695.1 Galerucella pusilla | reverse complement strand
AAATTTCCTTTAACCTTGAAATTTACGATGCCACATAAATGCTTATAATTTCTGTAATTTTCATCCGATTATCCGTCCAAATATCGCTCTGTCTCTCTTATATAATATATTTAGTCTAAAATAGCACTGTACATAATAGAGTATTGAAGTAAAATTGAGTAATGCAATAATTTTCTTTGTTAACGTATACGAATACAAGACAACGTGTTACTCCTGAGCTGCTAACTAGCAAAAGGCAAGTAAAAATATTCACCATGAAAATATACAAAGCGTCCATTAAGCAATAAAGAACTACAATAGTATATTATGTAATAAGAGCAGAAAATAAGCTTTTGCAGCCCAAGCCTATTAGCGTTTGTGGTCCTCTAAACTCTAAATTACATTATTCAACCTGAGTCTCTTTAAAAAAACTATTAGCGTGGAGACTGAACCTTTCATATAGCTCTCTGCCAATGGCTTTTCTTCGCCAAATGCAAAAAATCGCACACTTGCCAGGCTATCGCACTGACATAGAATGTGCTCTGCCGTTTCTTCTTCCAGGTGACAAAACCTGCACATATCTTCGTTTATCAATCCCGTCAGCTTAAAATGCCTATTGAACTAACAATGCCTCGTTAGCAGACCCACTACAGCTTTGACAGTTTTTCTATCCTAGGTCATCAGATCTGTTGTAAATTTTGGCGAATGCTCTAGTATGAAATGTTTCGCTTGCCTATGTCCTGGTTTACTACAAGTGTGATAAACAACTGATTTTCGTCTACCGAATAAACCGAAAAATTGGAAAATTCAACGAAAAACTTCGACATTCACTGACCTTTAATTAAAAAATTCACGTGAATCGACAAAGTTATCAAGTGATAAATGGTGTAAAACTTCAAAATCGTGGAGTTATGAATTTTCCGCCCCTGCTTGACAATGGTTTTACCCTATTTTTGGTGTTTATATGATTTGTTTTCCGAAAAAGGCGAGAAAAGAATAATAACACCTGCAGTACTGTACCAAACTTGAAATTTGGGAGATTGTTATGTTGTACTATGCTGCTTTCCTCATTCCTACAATTTACACAGGACTTTAAAATCAAAAGAAGTCACCAGCGCTATAAAGAACTACAATAGTAGGGCAGAAAATGAGCTGTAGCAGCCCGAGACTATTAGATGCACGAGCTAGCGTAGCGAAACAAGGATAGTTGATAGTTAAGGAATGCTAAAGCGTTTCCTGCATGTGTGACACACAACTGTTTTTCGCATACCGAATAAACCAAAAAAAAAGGAAATATAACTTTGACATACCGCCCTATTTTTTGTGTTCAATGATTAGTTTTCCGGTAAGATAGGTAAAAAAACAATAATAAGACCAAGAGTGCTGTACTATTCTTAAATTTTGGGAGAGTCTAAGTATGTTGTAGTATTCTGCTTTCCCCATTCCTACAATCTACACAGGAGATGAGATGAAAAGAAGTCACTAGAGCAATAAAGAACTACAAAAAAATGATAAAACCTACAGTTTTGACTGCATAGATTCAGATGGTGATTTTTCCCCTTCATTAGTTATGCCTGTTTTTTTTTCTATAAATAAAATAAATAGCTTGACCTATAAGCTGAAATCTAACTATTAGGGCTGTATACAGTCTTTATGAAATCAACTGTTGATAACTGAACTAAATATATTTTATTAATTACTGACCATACTTTCTTGTTTCAAGAATACGAAAACCAGGCCATGAATATTATTTTATTTACCTAATAATACATCTAATTTGGCTTCAAAATACGATTTGGATTGAACTACTTCTGATCTTTCCTAATCCAATTGATAATATGCTTGATTTGTCCCTTAGCACTAATTATAGCATTAAAGTTTTATAATCCATTTTATTTATATGAATGGAAACTAAATATAAATTCTTATTTTGTCTGTTACTTTTTTTTTAAATTATAAGTTATTTTTATAATATACTGGCGATTGCTTTAATGCTTCTGTTCAGTGGCCCACTCAGTTGTTCCCTATATTGTTATTTTCATTTCGTTTGACAGACTAGATATATAAATAGTGGACTGGAGTTGTGTTGCGGGACTTTTAAAAAGACATTGACTTATCAAACTGTCTTTGTATGTCAACATACACATAGGTACTATTACGATAAACGTATACTTTAATAATTATTCATATTAGACAAACCCAGAAGTGTGTGAAGTTTTTATTTATACACACTTTTGTATCTCTTATAACTATTAGTTAAACGTTAATTAAATGTATTAACACAAATTTTAAACTTGTGATGCTTATTGGTTTTTCGCACGTCTTAAAACCGTGTATGATATAAGTTTATATAATTATAAATAATTCAGTGAGATCTATTTTTGTTTTCCACTTTTTATAAAATAAAAAAAATGAGTGGGTGCAAAAACCTTCAGACGGGACGAACTATTTTAGCCTATATTTTAATTTAACTTTCAATTTTATATTTATTTATCTTGTATCTAGGACACACTTAAATAACCTAAATGTAACCACAGAACGTTCAAGTAGATTAAATTGGATTCCACAAGGCGATCGTAAATATAGAGGAATAGATAGTTTTCAAATACATCGAATAATTGCTTCTTTTTTAGTATCTCACATTTACAAATATAAATATACCAATATATTAAAGTAAATATATTATTTAATGAAATAATTCCTTCAACTATTTTTTATTTTGTAAATTCTTAGTGTTTTTTTTTTGTAATTTCACAAATACAAATTCATCAATCAACTCCATTCAGAGTTTTAATTTACTTCCATTACTCAATTTTTCTTATTTTCATATTAAAATGGATAGATCATGCAAAGACTTTGCCTCTGTGGGTACTTTCAGTGTGATCTTTTTGATGGCACACTAGACATTAAGGCTTTGGATAGTATATTATACACCAAGGTGGTGAAGACTATTATTATTGACCGAGCACCAAAATTACTTCGCGAGATTCTTTGTCCCGAGCGAAATAAGGTGCGAGGCTTATAAATGACTTCACTACCACGAGAAGCGTTTACCCCGAATTTTAAACTAATGGCAGCAAATATGTTGAAGACAATCTCCTGGGTATACAAAATTATGCTGCACAAGTTTTTGTTGAGCTACTATCCCTGAATTATCAAAATATTTAAATTTTTTCATTATTGACCTGGGTTAATAATAGAAAAAATTAATTATTAACCACTACTAGAGAAATTCAACTTCTCAGTTGACTAGAAGAAGCAATAATTATCAACTTCACAGCTGGTAGTGGAAAAGATAATTATATTATATTATTTTAATTATATTCACAATTTTTTATTTGTAGCTGATTATTTTTTTCACTTGTCAAAATCTGACATTTTGGTGGTTTTAACCAGTAGCAATACATTATTCTAGCCAATCATTCGGTATTATACTGATAATTCTGCTTCCTCATCGATAAAACCTTGTTTACATTGAAACGTCAAAATTTTACTTTACATTTGTCATTATTGACAACTAAAAGTGCTTCGAAGTTTATTGAAAAATGAACACAAACCGATTCAGTGCCATCACCCAAGAGAATGTTGAACATGTAATACATTTAAATACATTTTAAATCGTTGAAAAAAATTAATCTTCCCAAATACAACTCGCTCTTCAAATTTTATCACATAATTTTCTATTTTCATCACTCAAACTTGTTTATTTTGAGGCAAAAACATTCAAACAAACCGAATTTAGATAAAATCCCTCGTCCTAACGGACTCGTGATTTTATCAATCGGTTTGTTTTCATATTTTTGCCAAGTTTTCGTGGAAAAGAAAAAATTATCGATAAAATTTGAAGCTCTCGTGGTATTACCTTTGATAACATCTCGCCAGCTATCGAAAATTTCCCTGTAGGTCCGTAACTATAGTAACGAGTGTTAAAATTACGCATTTGTCATTGTGACATATACCAAATTTTAAAATTCGTTGAAATGTCGCGATTGGACTTTAAGTTCTATTCAAGAAAATGTAACCAAAAGTAAACCCAAAAATACAATGCCTTTATTCTTATACTCGAGAAATATTCTACCGAATTACACTCGTGCATCATCAATAAGCATGATAATTTTTTATTCAAGCATGTTGTCAGTACAAACTGCATTCAGTTATTTTCATATTTTGTTGAAAGATCCCTCCTCCTTCCGAGTCGGGAGTCGCCAATTTTGTAACCTATTATTTATTTAAAATAATAAGGCAAGATAAATTGCAACGGCGACTCAATGTGGAGAGCACCTCAGGTGTGAATTCGGAGACCAAACTAATATCAGTTCAGGGAGTAGTCTTACCGGTTCGCGAGTAATCCTACTTTATTTAAGGTTATTGAAGTTATATTGAAGTTAATGAGATAATAGATGAAGTTGAGAAACCAAATGAATTTAATAAGTTGATAGATCAAGTTTTCACCTCACAACTCTCTATCAACAAACCTGGAAATGCTGGAAGGGAAGGAATATGAACAACGTTGTTAAATTTACAAGTTGTATAATGAATATAAAACTAATATCACAGTGAATGAATGTTGTTTTATATTGTTTACGTTGTTTGTTGTTTTAAGTTGTTTTTACGTTGTTTTACTTTCCTTAGTTTCTTCGGACAGGTCGTAGGTGTCTGTTAATCCATGGGAATTCAGTTCATGGTACTACCTCATGTCACCGGAATGTCACGTACAAATTGGCAGGTACAAAGTGGCAGGTAGAAAGTGGCAGGTACAAAGTGGCAGGTAGAAAGTGGCAGGCACAAAGTGGCAGGTACAAAGTCGCCAAAATATGAAAATAAACTCATGCAGTTATTAGACAACATGCTTTCAAAAAAAATTATCGGTAATTTTGACGCACTAGTGTAATTACTTCCGATAATTTTTTCACGCTGTTTGATTGGATCTTCGTTTGAATCAATGCGTAAGCCATTGGGTACCGGACATTTATCAGTTATTTGACGTTAAAAATTTGCTGTCAGTTAACCTGTTTAATGAAGATTCTTACATATTTGCATTTTGCTAATTAGTTTAAAAAATAATCACGCCGAATTACATTCGTGATAATAATTTCTTTTAATTATTTTAACTAGATTGGCACTCGTTTTCATTGTTATTAGGAAATCCATCCCACTCGTGGACTTCGTCCACTCGTGAGATTTCCATAGCAACAAGGATTCGTGCATCTAGTTAAAATTACCAAAAAATTACCACCACTTGTGTAATTACTGTTGATTATTTCTAAATAATGTAAATAAAACCAAAATAAGATTAATGTTCAAAATGCCTTCCGCGAACGACTTGGCAACATTCTAACTAATTTGGTATAGAAATGTCTTCTAACGTTACTAAACATTTCAGTCGTGACTGATCTAATCGCGAGCGTGATTTGTCTTTTTAAGTCATCTAAGTTGAGAGGTTTAGTTTTCTATACTATACAATACTTTTGACATATCCCACAGAAAGTAGTATAATGGCGTCAGATCAGGTGATCGTGCTGGCCATTCTATCGATACGCGCTTCCCTATCAACCGAATTAGAAAAATTTGGTTGAGGTACTGCCAAACATTAATTTGGTAATTGGGTCAGTACTCCATCTTGCTGAAACCATATTGTATTGGCAGGCACTTGTGGGTTTACTGGATCAGGATATAAGTTTGTAAAAGTTGTCACATCTGTATCTGTATCTGTAGAGTAGGGAGGGTGAGTGTGTAGGCTCAAAGCACTTAGGCCACATGTGACCCAAGTTGTCACATGTCACACCCTATATATTTTTTTTTGAAAAAAATGTCCAAACGTTTTTCCCAACACCCACTCATTTATTCGTTAGAGAACTTATTCCATTTGGCTGTTCCACACTATAAACAAACTGAATGAGCAATAATAATGGTAAACAATGAGTAGGTACTTCCATTCAATCAATACTTAAATTGATTACATTTGAGCAGGTAAACAATTTTTTCCATAGATTTCTCGAACAAGCTTGTGCATCTAAATTTCCGCTTCATTGAATATTAAAAAAATGTTGGCATTACTGTTAATAGTTACGAAGCGGGCCAAAAATCACATATGGTGACATTTATCACATCTGAAAAACCCCAATTGCCAAAGTTTTATTAGTAATAGTGTAGCGAGCATTGTATTATTTAATAACAATTACAAAAATATTTCAATTAGACAGTACTGTGCGATACTAGCTGACAATCGGTTGTGTGCTTGTGTGTACTTTAGAGACTTTAATTTAAACGATAGTGATTCATATTATATTCATTAAGGTAAGGTAAAACAAATTCTAAAAATGTCCAAGTATATAGTCGACGGCGGAGTAAACTTGGAAATGGACCAAAATTCACAATAACATTCACAACTTACATTATTATGATTGAACCGTTATGTATCAGAAAATAGATTTTAGAACGTAAAACCGTTCCACTATCTTTTATCAGGGTGGGTTATTATTTAGATCAAATTTGTCTATTTTAGAAAAAAGATACTAATAAGCGTCAAAGTAGTTTTTAATTCCTTTTATATTTATGATCCACTCCGCCTCGGTAGCACCCACTTTGCATGGACAATAATAATTATTGTACTTCCCAGGCAAAGCGATAGGTGAGAGATGACTGGTGACAGGCTGCAGGTGTTAAGTGATCATGGGATTATACTTCAGGGTTTTGACGGTTGATTGCAGGTCGAATGAAGAGTATTGATTAGTATATTCCAGAATTACGTTTAAAACGTTGAAAGCTTTTCCTGCTAAATGGTGAAGACAGGGGAGATATATAATAATGGAAGGAAGTAAAACGTACACCTGTGAACGAATTGCGTTATATCACTTTGATGGATTTGATCATCTCTACCGTAACCTCTATAATAATCCCACAATCTGCGGAGTCCCACGTCATTTCTTATCCACGTAACCAATTATCTAGTGGCAACGAACACTAACAAGAATAGTGGTAAGTATGAAGATCACATAATATGTTTCAATTGTTGTAACATATTATCATGTACCCACTAAACAATAAGTGTACTGCGAGAGTGCAGCCTGCGCAGGGTGTCACGCTGCAAATCTGTTGCACTTTACAGAAACGAATATTGTACAGAAACAATCTGCTCTGTGAAACAGTAAACTTTGTAATAGGGAACACGCGCTCATCAACATTTATATCCCTATTCACAGTGCGAGCTTTGGTTTGCCAATTGGTAGATCCTATACGTCACCGGAATGACGTAAACTACCAATTACAGGCGAAATCGTTAGGTTTTTATTTGGTTCAGCTGATTGATGAAATTGACGTTTATGTATTGCTCACGGAAAAGTTGTTTATTGAGTTTTCCTGAACTTCCTTGGAGTTTTGAAATGAATATATATATATTTTTTTATGGTTAAAGTATGTATGGTTAAAGATGGCTTCTAAGTATATGCTGAATTCAAAAAGCACTGCAGACTTACTTCCAAGCATCCATTTCGGTATTACCTATTTTCAATGTAAACATAACTGCAACAGTCCTATCATCATTCCTTACACAAATAATTGATCTAAAAATAGATGGTTGTTATGAAAACTGGATTGGGAAATACCTCGAGAAATACCAAAAATACAATTCATTCCAAAGACTTTGTTTATTTACAAATAAAAATCAATACAAACACTTCTTTAGACAAGAATAGAAATCTACAAATTTCAGTAACCGTGCTGCAGATCTCGGTATGTGATTTGACAGACCAAAGTGGGGTAAGTACCAAAGCAGGCGCCAAAATCGTCCTGGACGTTTGGAAGCTTCTAAGCATACTTTATATAGAATAATATATACTGGGTGCTTTCAAAGTAATGTGAAATATTCTTCGTTGTTCAATTTTAGGTTTAAGTTTCAATAAACATAAGTTTTTTCGTTGATTAAATGCAGAGTGTTTTTTGTAATAAAAAAGCTCTGAAGTTTATTTCCACCAAAACTTTTGCTTAGTGACACTACTAGTTCCCAAAGATAATAAGAAAAAACATGTTTATTCTCAGTGGCCTTTAGAATTTTGACAATGACTGTGACAAATCTGAAATCCGACGCAAAAATAGATTTTAGTTCTGCTATCGTTTGTGTTCTGTTAATGACGATGCCTGTTTTACTGATGCTGATATGACTAATATGCAATTTTTCATATGGATTTGCCAATGATAATGCCATAAGGCGAGTCCACACTATACCACGTTTTGCCGTTGGCAATGCCAATAATTGGCAAATTTAGGGATTGTATAAATGTCTACATATGTGTTGACATTCATTTAGCTCAGTCGCACAATGTGCACAGAGCAGGATGATCTCGGTTTCGATTAATCAAATTAATAACTTTCGCTCTCTCACTACATTTGAAAGCACGTGCTAGTTGGCAGACATACATCGAAATACAAATTTCGAAAAAGAGAAGAAATTTTCGATAATCATTAATTACACGAGTTGTATTTGTCAAGATTATTTCTTGATACAATGATTCTGACGTTTCTTTATTAATTTGACATTTTCTGTCACTCACTAGATTTTTGATATCGAATAAAACAACTAATGACAACGCGGAACACACAGATAGGGAAATT
This sequence comes from Galerucella pusilla, assembly GCA_910591695.1. Lineage (NCBI taxonomy): Eukaryota > Metazoa > Arthropoda > Insecta > Coleoptera > Chrysomelidae > Galerucella > Galerucella pusilla. The sequence goes on along the minus strand of CAJUYI010000013.1, from coordinate 588,777 downwards.
GCATGTATCCAATCAGGTGCCGAAATACAAAATCGAAAACATGGTGTTTTCAAAGGTAATACCACGAGTGCTTCAAATTTTATCGAAAATTTTTTCTTTTTCACGAAAACTTGTTTATTTGGCAAGAATATGAAAACAAACCGATTGATAAAATCACGAGTCCGTTAGGACGAGGGATTTTATCTAAATTCGGTTTGTTTGAATGTTTTTGCCTCAAATAAACAAGTTTGAGTGATGAAAATAAAAAATTATGTGATATAATTTGAAGAGCGAGTTGTATTTGGGAAGATTATTTTTTTCATAAATTTAAAATTTTGTATTACCTGAATGTTTAATATTCTCTTGGGTTTGGTCTTCGTTTACAAGTAGCTGCATCTTTTGCAAAATCGAGAATTATTATTGAACGACATAGAGCTGCGAGAAATTCACAACTCGAAGAACAGGTTCTTCAAACTATTGACAAAATCCAGAAACGATTGCTCATGAAATAAATGTAAGTCACAAAACCGTTTAGAATGTTGTAAAAGAAAATTTATTGTATTCATATTATGCAAAACGTCTTCAGCATTTGCTATCTAATGACTATTCGCTCCGTATGCAGTACTGCCAATGGGTTTTTTGGAAAAATTGCAAACAATCCCAATTCTGCTACCACTGTTTTGTTCGCAGATGACGCTAATTTCTCAAGACATGATGAATTTTCATAATAACCACACATGGGATGATGTTATAACAATGTTTTTGGCAGTAAAACTGTGTCAAATACCACTCAAGTTCCCAGAATGTGAAAGAAATTACTAAGGAAAAGAGAGTACATGAATGAAAGGGGATTTTAAATTTATCATTTAAATTTTAGGGCGAGCTGAATTCAAATGTGACAATTGAAATTATTTAAAACTAGGCCATAGTATAGTTTTTCGAAAAATTGACCTCTTGTATGTGTATGTGTGTATTTTGGGGTGACATTCACTGAGGCCTGAAAAATCTATTGTGCCCCCTTACTTCTACTCAGTTTCTGAGAAGAGTCTCAGGAAATAGTAGTTCCTTTAGTCCTATTTCCCGGAGGAATTTTAGGTCGTCTGCAGGCTTCAACTTAGGCAAATGTTCCTCTTCTATCCAGTAATCTCCTAGGTGCTGTGCTCTAGGATTCTGAAGTGCTGTGCAGTTGGAAAGTATGTGGATGGAGGTTTCTTCTTCCATTCCACAAAATCTGCATTCTTCTTCCTTCACTATTTTGAGCTTTTTCAGAAACCCATTCAGGCGACTATGTCCCGTTAGGATCCCTGTTAAAACTTTTAGCGCAGTTTTACTTTGACTTAGGCATTCTTTTGATCTCAGCATTTTGTAGTCACCCAGAAGAGTCTTTGATTGTATAAGCCCTACTAGATCTTTCCAATGGTCAGATCTTCTCTTTTTCTCGGCTTTACTTATT
>CAJUYI010000013.1:566463-580656 GCA_910591695.1 Galerucella pusilla | reverse complement strand
TTGTAATTAATAATACAATGTATGCTGATAATCAACATTTTGCGTCGAAAGACTAGCTCTGAGAGTGAGAGAGCTCGAGAGACCACGCGCTCAAGGCACATAACGTAACAACGTAACGTAACGGTAAGATCTTTTGCGTCGCGATCCCTCTCGCTCCAAATAACGTACCGGTCAGATTTACCCCTCGCTCCAACCTAACAAAAGGAACTAAAGTTCCAAAAAACAATCAGGAATTTGTAGCTGAATCTTACAAAAAAGACCCAACAACTGTATTTTATGATTTGAGGTGGAAGTTGTAACATCAACCAGTTTAATATTTGCAAAGTAAAACTATTGGCCTTGATAAAACGTTGTTTTAATAACGCTTTTCTCGTACTTTTGGCTGAATATCTGAATCCTATATATAATTATTCCAAATCATTATTAAAGAGGTTCACGTCACATTTTGCTAAAAATACTTTCGCCATTATAAAAATAAGTTTCTTACACCTCCACCCTCTTGACTTTGTTGAGATCAATACTAATTAAAGAAATATGGACGAAGTAGTTAATTCATTAGAAAAATATACATTCTGCTAAAATACATTTTGATTTATGGCAAAAGTCTAATTTAATCCGACACACACTTATTCAAGAACACACCTTTTTACATTACCACTATAAAAGGAAAAAGGGATATTCACTGGCGTGTATTTCTTAATAAATTACTAATCATCTCGTGTCTATATTCATCGTGACGATGGAAAGAGGTTAATTTGACAAGATCTAGTCTATTTTGACAAAAAATAGTACATTGTTTACCGAGTAGGAAAAGGGGTAATATTTCTGGATGACTGTGAAGTCGAGTCGGAAGCCGAGACTTAGCAGAGTACAGGAATATGGCTGGGACTCCCCTGAAACTGGTTAAGGCAGCGAATACTGCTTCATTAGAATTATTGCCAGTGAAAAGTACGATTATGCATATAAACGTTCTATGGACTAATCGCAAGAATAAAAACAGGAGTTCTCTCTCATAAAATATAGTTCGGTACGGTACTTCCTAGACCTTTGTTTAAAGATGAAATCTTCAACATTATGGGCAATTTATTCAATGTTGAAGTCAACCTTGCAATTAAACACAATGCAGATAAATCTACATATTTAAAACTTCGTTCTTTATTGAAACGACAAGAAATAAATTGGAAAATGTATCCAGGAAGCTCCAGATGAAGAAAAATTAATGAATAAAGTTATTTACAAGGTTTTAATTTCTATTCAGATTACACATTTATTTATTTTTAGGTGGCTTTGATATTTGTAACGCGTTTTCCTCCTACACGTGGCTCCTGCCATACGAACATGTCACTATGGGCACCCTTGACTTAAAATCTTTCGACGGAATGCTCGGGCGCCAGATTTTTAACGCCCCCTTGACCCTTAGCGTCCAGAGTTCCAGATAGCCTCAGATGGAGGTTGCGGAAAATTCTAGGTGTCTTGTTGAATTTACTTTAGCTAACTAATATCAGATATTATAACCCGGATGAATCAAATATGATATTTGGCCTGTAGAATGGATGAGGTAGTCCGAATGACTCTACACGATGTAGAGGACCTAGAATCTAAGCTTTCAATTAACTTATAGTTTGGCAAGTTTATCTGAAGCTACGGGGCATCGGTAAGAGGCGAGGAAACATGGCGCATATTTGTCATAAACGTACAAATGGCGTACGGTACCTATTTTACCAAGTAAAATTGAGAATACAAAGGTCACTGACAATACCAACCCCACTGGATTAATTAATATCAGTCAATTGACGAAGTGAGAGGGGAGAACACACGCACGCGCTTACCAATAAGAAGTCAGCTTTCGATAAAAATCACCATTTATGTAATTCGGGGGGTTTTCGTACAACGCTACCAGAGCTTGAAGAAGCCCATAACAAATTTGGAAAAGTGCTCATTTTTTAATATTCATAAATTGAAAAAGTAATGTCAATAGAAAAAATCCAATGAAACAAGCACATTAAAGAATTAACGTTTAATCATATTGTTAATATTGTTAATAATAAAAAGTCCCCTTTCTAATTATTATCACTACATACTTAGCACTTTAGCTTTTTCTTAATTAAACGTGGCAATATCGAATGTTTTCGACTGCATTCCTTTCACGGCTTCAGATAAGCTTGCCAAAGTATAACTTATTCGAAGACGAACAAACCAAGATCATTCGTAATTAATCTGATGTACTTGAATAGTTATCGGAAGTATGTTTCGTTAAGACCAGAACATATGAACAGTGACCGATCTTTTTTTAAATTTCAAAGCGGAAAGGGTTGTAGACAAGTGGAACTGAAAAAAATGCCTAAAATAGTCGATACTTATTTGAACTTGGTAAACCCGACAGAATATACTGGTCATTGCTTTCGTCGGTCTTCTGCAACAATATTGGTTGACTCTAGTGCCGACATAATTCACGGACACGTCTGCAATTACAGACACACTTCAGAGGACGCGTCTGCAGATGCAGACGATATTTTGACTGTCGATTGTGGACACGTCTGCAACAGCAGTCGCTATTTCTGTGAATTCTTACGGAACTTAAACATTATCGTCCGTCTACGTTTATTTATTTTTCTGGAAAATGTCCCTCAAAAGCGGTTTTGTTTAAATCTAGTCATGCGTCTGCGTGAAATTCCAGTGTGTCCTCCTGAGGTCCCTAATTTGTCTCTTTGTGTCCGCGAATGTGTTAAAGAGGCATGGCGCATGGAAGCCATCAAACTTTGCTGAGCGAAATATCGAAGAATCTTTTAAGAATAAGGTTGGGGTGGCAAATAAAAATTTCACAGTACAAAATATTCAACAAAATAACCTTACCACCCCGCATGTTGTCCAAAATGTTTCTCATAGTTCTAATAATGTTCCTCTAATTTTCAATAATTGTACTAACTGTCAAATAACTGTAACTATAACACATTAATTTTAAAATGTATTTTGCAACGTATTGATGTTTTCAAAATATAAATTAATTTCTTATTAACAATGTGTTTTCGATCATTTATGTAGAGCGCTTTCAGCTGTGAGGAAATATAATTTCCTTACAGTAAGGAAGCTACTGGGAAATCTTGACTTCTTCTTTTGTATGGAATGTCAAAATTTCCTAGCGATTTGCGAAAATAGCTAGGCTATCTAATAAGGTCAAAATATGCATAATTTTACTTACCTGCACTAGTGCGGGAAAGTGGCACTTTCAAAACTAAAATGCGTGCGGGAAAGTGGGTTAAAACGCACGGTCGTAGAAAAACAATATTTATGTTCCTATTTTGAAAGTTTTACACACATTTTCTAACATAACACAAGCTTTTTGTTTGTTTCTCTTCAGTTACATTCAGTTTACGGATTACATAATGGTAAAAAGAACTACTTCCAAGTACCAATCATGTAATATATTGAAATTGTACGAAGAACAATATACCCAGAGATTAACTAGTTGCAAGGGATTTTTAGAAATTCAAAAATATTAAACTTAAACTGAATTATGAACACTATTTTTTTTAATTATGATCTCAGATATATTGGAATGTATCTATAAAAAAACTTGAAGTTGCGATAAATATAACTATACATTTTCAATAAATCGATTTTTAGTAGGATAACTTAGATACATTTAATAACTTACTTAATTGAATGGTGTGATGGTCGGTGATAACTTCCTTTCTGAAATTCTCCAATCTAGCCAAAGAAATCTCTTTTCTCGAAAGGGATTTCCTCCTTTCCTCTTTCCTTTTAAACAACGGCATCTTCGATTAACAAAAATTTCAGCACAACAAATAGTTCCGTAAATTGAAGAAAAATCCAAGGTCACAAACAATGATAAAAAATCATTTTAACATGTACATAAAAAGCACTCTAAATGTGTTAATATGGTACGCGTGTGTTAGATTTTCAACTAAAAATACATTCGTTAGATATATCTGGAATACTGGAGAGTCAGAAAACGATTCTAACCGAAGTTCCACTGAAACTAAAACTGTCTAAATCGGATTTTCCGTAGATTTCGCCGTCGGGTATGTTTAAAAAAAGGTTTTTGTCTGAAAACGCTACGGTTTCTAAAGAGCTTCGATTATTTCGCGAAAAGTGACGCGGATAGGAGAAATATCGACGGGAATATGGGATTTTTCCAGTTTCATCAGGTCAAGGGGATGCGTGAAAGTATATATCGGTTGATTAAATTGTATCTAAAAATTATGGAGCCATTACTAGGCGCAGAAATACTGAAATATGTTTGTAACTCGGTAGCCACTCCTACACCGTTTTGTGTCATACAAATTATTGGATTTTGCTAGAGTTACGTTTTTGGCATTCAATCAATTATTCGACAATTCTTATCGTAGATATTTCATGATAATACCATATCAACATTAAAATAAAAATATCCTTTTTTTTATAAATTAAAAATAACTGCATGGGTACTATTCAGTTTTACTATAACACCTGCCTTTTTTCAAACAGTATCTAGGTACTTAATAGTTATTTATATCACAAGTGCCAACAATAGTATATTATTAAACGAGCAATTTATGATAGCCATAATTCACGATGGGTGACGTTTGCGTCACGAGCCGCAGGCGAGGGGCGCAAGTCACCCAAGTGAATTATGGCCATAAATTGCGAGTAGAATACTATACTTTGTCCACGACACTTGATTTATTTATTAATAAATAAAAGTCAGTAGCGATTTGGCATATTAGTAACCTCAAAATGTTGTGGCAGCTACTTCAAATTATTTGACATATATAGAGATGGGCGATACTGTAGAAAGTATCAATACAACGGACCGTTATAAATATATTGTTTTAAAATACTTAATATTAGAAAATATCGTTATGAAAAGTATCAATACTAAAAATTACAATATTTTATAGATACGATATATGTCAGAAACAAATTTCCTGAACAAAATACACAGATTTAATAGTTTATTCCATATTGTTCCCCCATCTCTAGTCGTGAATTATGAACCATAATACACTACAGTGTATTATGAACCATAATTCACGACAGTTGATATATGGGTACCATATACCTTTAGTTAGGAGGTAAAATATTGACTTATTATTAGGTGGTAGTGGACAAAGATATTTTCACGCAAGCGTCTTACATTTTCTAAAAGGAATCGAAGGGGAAGGTATGGCAAGTACAATATACAACATTTTATGTACGTTTTAGCTAGACACTTTTTTTCTCCTCCCTATATTGTAAACAACGCACTGTTTTGAAGGACGTACCAAAAAGGTATCGATTGTCCTTGACGACGGGATGTAAGTCAAACTTGGGTGGTAATAATTTAGTTTAGATGAATATTAATAGTACAATTATTACAATGGGCTTGTTACCAATGAAATATTTTCTCGGTTTTCCTTATGTTATTTTGTAAAACGGAATCATCAAAATAACTAGTGAAATTTTCAGCTCTTAAACTTTCCCCACTACTTATATATCAGAGGTTGAATTGGAGCTCTATTAAAAAGCGACAGAACCGACTGTGACGTCACATTGCATATTGTGATCTGTACACCGCTGCGTTTCACATAAGAAAGTTGGTTACAGCTGCAATATCTTTAAGTCTTAAAAGTGTTAGTGATTTTTGCTATTAAAGATTTACTCAGTAGATACTGGATTTATTGAAGCAGATTCTGCAAATTCACCGGAAGTTGATATCTTTATGGTGAGGGACTACATTAATAGAAACAAAGAATTCACACTTGGTTTCTGAATCAAAATTTCAAAACAATCTATAATACATTGTACATTTTCATATCTGCGTCTGAAAGGAGTAGGAAGTCTTTTCTTAACTTGCACAAATGGGTAAAGGTAACTGGATAATAACGGTATAGTTTTTTGTATAATGCTACATACTCTGAAAAGTGCCACACCAAAATCGTCTCCTAATATCCTATGAGGTAAATTCAATTTGATCTTTTTTAATGTTAAAAAGATATTAAGCCTGTCCAGCTCACATTTTTTTAGTTAACAAGCTCACAACAAATAATGAATGACTCGGAACTCCCAAATAAAGCTTTGGATTTTTTTTCTATCACATAAAATATTCTATTTCGTCTGACCTATTAGTGTCTAGATAAAATGAGCTATTCGGATCTGACATACTAAATTCTGACGAGCTAAATGCAGAAGAAGGACCGCTAGTGGATATTGAAAACTCTTCGTTCATAGGTTTTCCGTCTTTTTCCATTCACGATTTCTTTGGAACGATCTTATTGCTAGTGCATTTTCTCTTTTTAGCCATTTTCCATATATAAAACCCCTCGCCCCTGCATTGAAATTTGATTTGATTTTCTTCATCTACTTTATCATCATCAGAGGCTCTATTTTCTGAGCTTAACTTGTAAATACTGTGACCGTGGCTTTGAACTAGGCATTGTTACTCTATTTTTTAGACAGTCAAACAATCTCGGCACTAGGTACTCAAGCTTTCAATTTAACTGTTCCACTGCTCAATGTTTTAATGTATATATATATATATATATATATATATATTTTTTTTTTTTTTTTTTTTTCTGGTGCATTCATGGATGTGTTATGCCAGTCGGGAATCAATTAGTAGGTATTCATTTACCACTTTTTCCTCACTCCCTCCACAATAAAATAACGAAACAGTAGGTACAGTCAACAGTCCAGCGTTTTTTTTTCTCACACAAAACGATACAATATACACAATACACAGCTCTCGACTCGCGTCGTTTCAAACGTTAGGTATAGCATATGCAGTGTGACGTCACAGGTAACCACGCCCCGTTTTCGTTCAATCCAATTTCTTTAATTAATTTGAGGGTTTAAACGTTCGCGGAAAAATCTAAAATTTTTGGAATCTGTTTAAAATGAGTTTTAGTTTTCATTGTTAACTGAAAAATTTTTTCTTGAACAAGCCCATTATGAGCATTATTGTACCAGTAGTGTGTAAAATTTTTGAAATTATACTTAAAGCTAAACTTGCTTTTTTTAGAACAGAAAAAATTATTGTCACCATCTCAGTTTGGCTTTCGGAAAAACATGTCCACAATTAAGGCAGTAGTCAATATTGTTCAAAGCGTGGTTGAAGGCTTTGATGAGAGATATGATACATTTGCAATGATGTATAATCTCACCAAGGCTTTTGACTGTGTTAACATTGTATACCTTTCAGGTCTCAATACGTGAGTTTCGATAATGTTAAATCGAAATTGACTCCTTTTTCAAGAGGAGTTCCTCAAGGATCTGTATTGGGACCATTATTATTTATTATATACGTAAACGATTTGCCAAGTTCCCTAGAGGAAGCTCGCTGTGTTCTGTTTGCTGATGATACCACAACCTTGGTTAGAGATAGGGAGAGCTTGGCAAATGCTTGCATGTCGAATGTAAAATCTTGGTGCAACAGAAATCAACTCAAGCTTAATGACACAAAAACCCAGAACCTTCGGTTTACATCCAGTAAGTTCATTCCTACTTCTAGCAGATTAGAAGTTGTTTGAGTCTAAATATTTTACGAATAGTTTATTTTGCACTCGTTCATAGTCATCTCAGCTATGGTGTTATACTGTGGGGCGGAGCAACAAATGCCTCAAAAGTTTTTTCATTGCAGAAAATGGCTGTTCGTATCATCGAAAATGTTCAATATGGCGATCCATGCCAGAAACTGTTCAAAAGCTCAAAATCCTTCCGCTTCCTTGCATATACATTTATGAATATCTGATGAGTATTTATTGATTTGTTGGTATCCCACGCGGATATTCATAATTATAATACTAGAAACGCGAACTCTCTTGTACCATCGAGATCAAGAATCTGCTTATCGCAAAACAATCGAGTAGATTGTAATTTATAGAATGAATTTAAAAAATATTGTAAAGGAAAAGCCGTTGGCAAGTTAAATAAGAGTGCTTTCAACAAGCTATAGTAAAACGTTTTCTGTTGCAACATTGTTTTTATAGTGTGAATGATATTATTACTTTTTGCAAAAACTCTTAATAAGCATAGTTCAGTTTTCCCTACTTTCATGATTTCTGTTTAATGAGTTGTTTACTGTAAAGTATTATGTCCTAGTTGTGTTTTATTGTTTATTTTTATATTTATTTTTATTTTAATCTCATTAGATGAATTTGATGTATCGTATTTTTTATATTTAATTTTTACTCTATGTATTTATGACTGTATGTACTAAATATTGTATTTAAAGTCAATAAACTGTCTATTTATTAACAGAATTTGGTTGAATGTTTTCTTGTTTTTTCTCAGTTTTGCAGGAGACTTCTGGCTTAGTTTATATTGTATACAATTTTATTTGCAACTTCCTTTTTATTGTTGACGCTCTCTGCTTCATAACTTCTCGGAATAGTTGCAGATTTCCATCCGCCATATCGCTTGAGAGCTAAGACATTAATTCCAGTATTTGCTTTGCTTTGCTTATTCTAAGAGAGTGTCCGGTATTCTCCTTGAAAAACTCGAAGTTCAGACTTTTAGCAATTTTACTTGGAACTGAAGAATTCGAGTTTTTTCCGACATGCTGGTTGAGCACCTTCCATTTTAATATAGCTTGAAGGAGCGAGGATTAAAATTCTTCGTGTGGGATCTTATAACAATGTAATTTCGAACTATTTTGAAATAACAAACCTTCAGTCACGTGCAATTCTATTCTTGGAATCAGAAATAGTAACAATTATGACTTCTTGCCTTAATTCAACATTGTCCATCTTTATTTTCACTAGAACGGCACGCTCCAGCAATTCTCATTATCATTACAACCTTCATTATTTAATAAATATCGTCGGGGGCTTCAAACAGAAATTTACTTACATCTTCCCTATCAAACACATTAGATTTATTGGGTTTATTCCCGTCATTTCTTCTTTTTAAATGCTCGAAGTTTAGGATAATTGGAAATATTTATGTTTGCCTCTATGAAAAGGGTGGACTTCGGCATGTAAATATTCACATCATAAGCTTGGTAAAGACTTTAGGTAATAGAGATCAGATTGTTCTTCAAAATACGCCAAAAGCACGGTTTCTGAAACTGCAGTATCAGGGTTTGTTTGAGGTGTTGATACGTTGCTTCATACCTCTTCCTTGATTTTTTTCAGCAACGACAGGCGAGCGATATTTACTGATTCTTCTATATTCATTTGTCTATTTTACAAATCAATAATTTCAATTTTTCTCAATTTGTTATAATAAACTGTTCGAATTTGTTGATAAATAACAATGATGCTATAGGAACTGGTTACTGCTGTCCATAATTTCATACGAGAAGTATCGAATTAATTTGTTGATTTAAATAATTCATGTAGGTCAGTGTTTAACAACCTTTTCGATTTTGTGAAATAATGACTGCTAGGATCACTAAACATAACTCCTTTGTGGGCAAGAACTTCCTGTTACTATTGGCGTATAGTTTCCATTTTTGAATTATCAATCGAAAAATGATATAGTTCTTAAAAATATAACAAGATGCGCTTACTAAGAATATATTTACGTCAATGCAGGATGTAAGTATATTTACTAGATTCGAATTTTATTGCCAGCCCTCGCTATCGATTCTCGACCAGCAAAAGTTACTTATATCCCTATAAATAACTATTACCCAATACAGAAAAAAGCACTAATTAATAAACATTTATTTAATCTTAAAACAAAATCACAGTATAGAAACGAACCAGTAGTATAACTCTTATAAATTTCATTCATAAATTGCCAGAGCTTTTGATGACCTTGAACGGATCGCTTTACGATTCATTTTACCATAGGCGTAGGTGGCATAAGTTTTAAAATGACTTGAACGTGTTAAATGTTTTTTTCCAAATATTGTAGAACAGTACACTGATAAGTGAATAAAGCAATAGTCTTATACAAAATATTTATTGGTTTTTCCATATTACAATTTTCATTTTGTTATGATATTTAAAATTGTCATTGACAAATAATGTGTAATATAGTCGTACCCTGAAGAAAAGTTTTATTAAATATTAAATATTAAATATCTTCCGTAGCAACTTTCTCAAAATTCATTTGGAATAATGTTTCTAATAATGAGATGTATTGTTCAAATTTTTCATGCGGCATATTCAAGTTTTCAATTCGTATTTTCATAAGCTCTAAGGTAACAGTATAAAGACGAATCGTCTAAATTCTGATACGCTTGTGAATACGTCTCACATACGCTGCATGTATGAATTTCCGAACATTTTTTAATTAAATAACCACAAATGTAGCGAACAAAATTCTTTTCCAATGAATCATTTGTCTGAAAGTCTTTAGGTATTGCAGTATTTGATGAAAGAAATATTGTTGGAATAGCCTTTCTTATAAGAAGTTTTCTTTTATGAGGTTGCATAATCATGTCTGGTTCAAAATGAGCACCACATAAACGATTACTACTATTGTATAGTTTCAATTTTTGGCATCAAGTCAGGCCTATCGCATGCTTCGAGCCAAACTTTAGCTCTGAAACAAAAACAACAAATTAAATCAATGCATGAAACTAAGGCTCATAAATGTAATATGAAGATCAAATAATAAAGTATTATACTTTTCGTATGAAAATACAAACAGTTTCTCACTCTTCTGAATATTTTGGAAAACGGTAAAATTTTTAATCACCATTATAATATTTATTGTTACATCCACGAACTACACACACACTACCCGTTTCTTTTTAATGGTATCCATTGCAAAAATGCTTATAAACTATAAAAATAATACCCAAACCCCGTAAAAATATAAGCTGCAATAAATAATTTTATTCGCAAATTCACCACTAGCACTTTGGTTGGATCGCAGCACTGGCCACAACACTGGCCGCCGGATGAGATACTCTCTGTACTCATCCGAACGACGTTGTAGGTCACAGAGAGCTCGGCAGCCTCCCCTAATCTATGTCGGCAGTGTAACGTCACGAGATAACATACTGGTTCGTTCCTATACTGTGACAAAATCTCAACAAACAATAAATACCCCATTATATTTTGACAGGTTTTAATAATTAATGATTGTCAGTTGAAAGTGGATGGCACCATGATGGCACTCCATAATAATAAATCACAATAATACCTGAAACACTCCTGGATAAAAGAATAGGACTTGCTTAAATAAATCTCACGGATATCCTGAAACTCTTTTATGGAATAGGGCTAAATTTATTTATAGTTTATGTAACTTTTCTCAAAAACTAAGTAGAAGAAGAGGGCAGAACAGATATTTTAGGTAACAATGGATAATAAGATCATGGTGTTGAAACAACGACGCAAGTGAAACTTTTTTCCCGATTGGAGGCAATTAACTGAAATTTTTTCTATTTAGGATAATAAAATCATGGAGTGTGGATCAGAAAGAATGTAGATTATGTCTAATGGGAGAAGAAACTACCCTCCATATACTTGCGGATTGCATACCAATACAGAATCCAACGGCTCAACATCTAGGAAAAACTACTGTATAGAAGAGAGACATGTACCAGTACCTACACGGATGTCCTCAAATTCCTACGGAAATAAGTCTAAAGGAGCTGTAATGGTTGTATTATTTCCCCTGTATCGTTTTCATTTGGCCTATATACAAATATTATAGTTTTTGTGGTATTATTTTTTTTCCATTTTCAGCACTAATAAATCTTTACGACCATCCTCTGTACCTTTTAACCACCCCATGTATTTATATATCTAAGCATTATACAGCTACCTTTATTTAATCCAAAACCATTTCTATGTACTGATTTTGCATTAAATGTAAAATGCTCTGACTTTGATACCTTTCAACAGTATAAATTATAAAAATATTTTTATTAATTATTGAAAAATATTTTACAATTTAACAAAGTTAGCAAACTAATAGCTGGTGCTGCTATCTGTAAGACAGTGTTTGAAGATATCATTAGTTGTTGAAAGATTCTCTCCGTGCAAAATTTTTCCTACCAGACTATAGATGGCGCACTAGTTCAAACTGTAAATTAAACTGTTTTTCAAATTCTTTGATTATAAAATATAAATAAAAGCTTTTTGATGAGTGAGTTTGACGTAAATAGATGACCACTCCTTTTTGAAGTGAGCCATTTTGGCACCACTGATATGGGACTTTTTTCTTTATTGGGTAATATACCAGAGGATTTGCCCATCCTATACATGTAAAATATTCTAATTGTGCTCTAGGTATATAGGTAATCGAATACCTCCAATATCACACTAAATTTCTCCTCACGCAAGAAGAGTTAATTCAGTTGCAAAAATTGACATCTACCATGGGCCTATAATTATAGTTTTTCAAGTGATCAATTCAATTGTAAAAATTTCTATATCATTAGCGTAGGATAACATACTACATACTACTTTCACAATGGACCAATAATTTATTTGGAATCATTTCTATATTATATGCTAACGTTGAAATTGTTTAAGGTATGAATTAATTTGGAAAATATTTTATATTATGGACGTTCAACAACATTTTAAAAAAGTTTTAATTTGCAACAATTTACTATGACTCTATGCACTATTATGATTGAAATACCCTTCTTGGTGTGCGTCATCGATTGTTAATCTCCTTCTAACACATTACGTAGGAAGAAATGGGAAAAAAGGCAAGTCTGTGATTAATCCTAATCAAAATATCACAATAATGAACCGTTTGAATGTTTTACAAACGGTAACACCCTAATCTTTGACTTACAAAAATTTGATTGGTGGATGTTTAGATTACGCGCAAGCGCAACCTATCAATCGAGAGTTCAAAATACTATAAAGGCGTTACTTTCGTAGCGGCAATGTGTCTTACGACTTTTTCTACTGTCACACTGACAGTTCTCGGCATGTCTGTACTTTTTTTTGCGGTCAATTATTATTTATGAAAAGTGAAGATTAATCTTATTGTTTTATTTACTTAAATAATACCAAAATATGCATGGGTGCACGGAAAAACATCAGAATTTTGAAAGTTTTCGAGTTTTCAGTTAGAAAAAGAAGCTGTAATTATTAATTTCATAGCCTTTTCGAATTTGGCTGCATACGATCCTGATGATTTTATTTATCGAATTTAAGGTTAGCTATATGTCAAAATAGCAAATAAAATGAACGACATACCGAAAACCCGGATATACGTCACAATCGATGACGCACACCAAGAAGGGTATTATTTCAACCATACTATGCACTTGGTTCTACTCATCTACATTTTGTAACCAATAACAAATGTGAAATCTGCCAATTTGTGATATGGTTGAAATAATACCCTTCTTGGTGTGCGTCATCGATTGTTAATCTCCTTCTATCACATTACGTAGGAAGAAATGGAAAAAAGGCAAGGTCTGTGATTAATCATAATCAAAATATCACAATAATACCGTCTGAATGTTTTACAAACGTTAACCCTAAACCAAAAATTTGATTGGTCGATGCTTAGATTACGCGCCAGCGCAACCTATCAATCGGGAGCTCAAAATACTATGAAGGCGTCACTTTCGTAGCGGCAATGTGTCTTACGTCTTTTTCTACTGTCACACTGACAGTTCTTAATTGTCAGGTGTGAACTTTGTTGCTTACGATCAATTATTATTTATTTGAAGTGAATATTAATCTTATTGTTTATTTATCTAAATAATACAAAAATATCTTCTGTATGTTCCTTGTGGTATATTATTCATTCTTTTTTTTTAATTTGGACAAGCTAAATAAAACCGTGAAAAATAGTATATTATTAAACGAGAAAAAAAAAAGAATACAAAAATATGCCTAGATACACGAAAAACCATCAGCATTTTGAAAGTTCTGAAATAATTTCAGTTAGAAAAAGATGCTGGTAATTATTGATTTCATAGCCTTTTCGAATTTGGCTGAATACGATCCTGATGATTTTATTTATCAAATTTTAGGTTAGCTATATGTCAAAATAGCAAATAAAATAAACGACATGCCGAAAACCCGGATATACGTCACAATCGATGACGTACCTACACCAAGAAGGGTATTATTTCAACCATAGCAGCCATCTTGAATCTGTATCTTATGATGTAGATACTGTATTCAAAAGTCAAACCCTTTCATTTCTATCGATAGTGAGGAAGTGGAAAAATGAAATGACATTCGCTATTTTATCAATCTGTCAGTGAGGGGGTAAACTTTTAATCACTTAATTCAACCCAAACAAACAACAAACAGGACAAGCTAAATAAAACCG
>CAJUYI010000013.1:542018-561463 GCA_910591695.1 Galerucella pusilla | reverse complement strand
AAAGAGATGAAAACTCATTGACACGAGATTTAGTTAATTTAAGGCAACATTTTAATGAACATCCGCAACAATTTTATCAGAGATGTCTAGAAATTTTGAATATAATATGTAATTATATAGATCTTCATAATCATGATCCCAATATAATATTAAATAAAAAACAATTTTTTCAACAACAGGCTTTAACTACTTTTCTCGCAGGTCTAAAAGAACCCTTAGGTTCTATAATTAGAGCTATGAGACCCCCTACTTTAGCAATCGCTTTACAATATATACAAGAAGAAAATAATATCCGTTATTTACAAAAAGGTAATAATTCACATAATTCACCCCCTCATCAACCTTTGTCTAATAAAAGACATCAATTTCCTATAAGACATCAACCTCAGTTTTTTCAACCTTCTACATCTTATCAAAATTATTCCAGACCACAGCAATGGCAAACTAACCAACAGAGACCATTTCCCCAAGGTCCAATTAATGTAAATACTAGACAACTACCCCCACAACGATATTTTACAAATCAACAAGTTTTTGGTAATCCCCAAAAATCTCAAAATGTTTGGACAAATAAAAATTCACCTCAACAAAGACCCACACAAAATCATAAGCCTACTCCTATGAGTATTTCAAAACTGATACCTCAGAGACAATCTCCTCAAAGAGCTTGGACTTCTGAAGAACTCTTTAATTTTGACCAAGACTATTACAATGCCAATACTGACATAAACGAACATTATGAAAGTGAAGATATTGTTTATAGTACGGACGATTATAATGAAAATTTTCGGTTGGATCCGCAACTAATAACAAACAGGTAACAGAAATTAACGCCCTATGTGACAAAACAGAACTACCTTACATTGTTATCCAAAACCCCCCATTAAAACTCCTCATTGACACTGGTTCAACAAAATCATTCTTAAATCCTGATATTTGCTTTAAACATTATAAAAATAATATTAAACACGAACCATTTATAGTAAGTTCAGTTTTTCAAACTCATTCTCAAGAATATTCTAGTCAAATTCCATGTTTTAAAGAATTTAAAAATAATAAAAATTTGCACTTTGGACTTTTCAAATTCCATAAGATTTTTGACGGTCTTATCGGTTTAGATAATCTTAAACTTTTAAAAGCACATATAGATTTTTCTAATTCAAAATTAATTACTGAAAATTCTATTTTACCTATCAAATATTACCAACCAGATAAAACTCAATTTTATTTCATTCAATTAGACCCTCATTCAATAAATCCAATTCGTGTTCCCGTAAAAGAAAATAAAGGTACAATATTTTTACCTAATCAAAAAATTGATAATGCATATTTAAGAGAAACCCTAACCAAAGCACATAATGGTATGGCCTGGGTTGAATTAATTAATGACAGTAACGAAACAATATCAATGACTTTAACTAATCCTTTAAAAAGCAACCCCATTAAACTAGAAGAATATGACTACGACATTGTATACGAAAAAGGAAAATCTAACACAAACGCTGACGCCCTTTCAAGAGTGGAAATTCATACGAAAGAAATATTCGACTTGGAAAAATATGTTGAAGAAGTAAACAGAAGATTAGAAAACCCAGACGATGAAAACGCATCTTTATATAATAATCCACCCGAAGAAAGATTATCAGATTTCGATGATATAAATGTACCAGAAATACCTGTATCTCTTGAAGATCTACTAGAATTAGCAAACCCAATTCAACCAACTTCAGAAACGAATCCAGAGGAAAATCAAGAAACGAATCAAGAAACAAATGAAGATATCAATCGAGAAGAAAACTATTATAAAAATCAAGTAATATCAGATTTTGTTTATTATCAACCAAGTAAACCTGTAACTAAAGAAATTTTCCCAGGTAGAAAAATAATTCACGCTCAAATAGGATTAGACGATGTAGAAAACAATACTATAACATTTTTCAAAGAATTTATAGACCCTAAATTAAAATATGCTATACAATTTTCACCCGATATGTATTACGAATCCACTTGTGCCCTATTGCAACGCACTTTCAAAAATAAAGCTTATAATCTTGTCAAATGTTCCACCATTCTTACAGACGTTACAGACAATAATGACAGAAGTGACATTTTAAAAAATTACCACGAAGGAAAAACAAATCATCGAGGTATTAATGAAACAGAACAACAAATTCGGAAAAGATATTTTTGGCCAAATCTAAAAAACGATATTGAAGAATATATAGACTCATGTGAAAATTGCCAAATTAATAAATATGACAGACACACCGCTAAACCCAAATTTATGTTAACGCCAACACCAACAAAACCTCTTGAAATTCTACATATTGACACATTTCAAGCGAACGGACAAAAATTTCTAACTTTAATTGACGCTTTTTCCAAATATGGACAAGCATACCCCATAGACGGAGCTACAGCAGTGAATGTAGTTAAGACACTTCTTTTATTCATAACTCACCACGGTATACCACATATGATAGTATCTGACAGTGGTACAGAATTTAAAAATGGACTTGTAAAAGAATTTGTAGATACACATAAAATACTTATTCATTATGCAACCCCAGATAACCCCAGTTCAAATGGTATGATTGAACGATTCCATAGGGGACTTCGGTCCAAGTTGCCAACCCAAAAAATTTCACATTTTTCTACCACTGAGGAAAGAAAATTTCCGGATGATTTTGTCATGTAAAGGTTCGTATTATTTATAAATATCCGTAAACGGAGCCTCGACTCTTCAAATTAGATAATTTGATGCAAATATCGAAATTTGTAAAAGTCATATCTGATTAGCTGAAAGTTTTGTTGGAGCACCTGATTTCACGTCAATAATGTCAACAATACGCCATCCATCTTTAGGGGCTGCGTTCAGAAAACACAATTGTTGCAGAACCGTTGAGTGAAAGTTCTGCGAAGCCATTTTCCTGAGTGGTTTTGAATTGCGCTCAGTGAGCACAACACGATGCAGATTGTGATATTTTTATAAAGATTGTCTATGGTTTTATTATTAGTAAACAAAGATTATACTTAGTAAAGGGATTAGTGAAATAAATAAGTATTACAGCATGAGTGATGATTATGAATATGAACTGATTTATACGTATAATTATGTAGCATACAGCCAGATACGAAAAATGTTCACAAATGATTGAAAAATGTTTTGTATTTATTTAATCAACAGTTGAGTTAGATCATGTTAGATATATGTTATGTTTTCTGAACGCTACCATTATTGACGTGAAATCAGGTGCTCCAGCACAACTTTCAGCCAATCAGATATGACTTTTACAAATATCGATATATATCTAATTTGATTTAATTTGAAGAGTCGAGGCTCCGTTTACGGATATATATAAATAATACGAACCTTTACATGACAAAATCGTCCGGAAATTTTCTTTCCTCAGTGGTAGAAAAATGTGAAATTTTTTGGGTTGGCAACTTGGACCGAAGTCCCCTATTGAACATTTAAGAACCCTGAGACAAAAATATAAAAATTCCTTTGATATTCGAGAACATATGCCTTATGCTATTTTTGTAAAGTATAGACACTGTGTGTCAAATTAATTGATTTGATTGATTAGTTATTGAATTGTCATTCATACATATTCTCTTTAGAATTATAATAAAAGCAATTATCTTTACGTTACATGGTGTCAGAATAAAAGAAAATACGTTAGAAAGTTGTAAAATGGCTACGAACGATGCAGTATCTGGAATAAAACCACCAGCTAACCTACAAATTGATTCGGAAAGATCAACGTGCTGGAAAAAGTGGTTACAACAATTTGAGTGGTATGCAATCGCTGTTCAACTTGATAAAAAGCCAGCCGAAGTCCAGGCTGCAACATTAATGGCAGTGATAGGCTCAGAAGCGATCGAAATATACAACAGTTTCAACCTTAGCGACGCAGACAAAAATAACTTGCATATCATTAAAAACAAGTTTAAGGAGTACTTCACACCAAAAACAAATATATCGTTTGAAAGATATATATTTTTCAAAATTGTACAAAACGAAGATGAACAATTCAACGAATTTTTAACCAGAATAAAAACTCAGGCAAGCAAATGCGAATTTGACAATTTACTCGACGAAATGCTAAAAGACAAGATAGTATTTGGAATCCAATCGAATCAAGTAAGAGAGAAATTGTTAACAGAAGATAAACTAGACTTGAACAAAGCCATAACAATCTGTAAAACTAGTGAACAAGCTTCCAAACAACTAGACGAGTTCGAAGGTAAAAACAAAGCAGATAAAGTATTAGCGGTAAGAAATAAAGGTGTCAAAAATAAACAAAATGAATATTTTGACTGCAAAAGATGTGGTACAAACCATAAATGCAGAGAATGTCCAGCATTTAACAAGCCGTGTTCTAAGTGCAATAGAAATGGTCATTTTGCGAATATGTGCCGCAGTAATAAGAAACATCCCAGACAGAAAAATAGAGTGAATGCAGTAGAAGAAAACTCAAATAGTTCTGAAGATGAGGTATACATTTCAACTATAAATTCCGGAGAAAAGAAAGACTGGACAGAGAAAATACAAGTTGGTAACGTGAAATTTACTGCCAAACTAGATACAGGAGCACAATGCAACGTGTTACCGAGACACATAATGAACAAAACGAAGGCAAGTCTGAAACCAAGCCGAACAAAAAATTTGATAAGTTACACTGAAGATAAAATGTCAGTTCTAGGCGAAGCAGAGCTACTTTGTACAATAAAAAATGAAGTGAACAACATTATATTCAAGGTAGTTGAAGAAAGGGTTACACCAATCCTAGGACTTGATACATGTGAAAAGTTAGAGCTCATCGCAAGGGTGAAAACACTGAAGGAAAATACATGTGAAGATGACATCTTTGAAGGCTTAGGCTGTTATAAAAATTATGAGTATGATATTGACCTAATTGAGAACCCAAAACTAGAAATTAAACAGTCAAGAAGAATTCCATATGCCATAAGAGATGAGGTGAAGCAAGAACTTGACAGAATGGTGAAATTAGATGTCATAAAACCAGAAACAGAGCCTACCCCGGCTGTAAGTCCTATGGTAATTGTAAGACAAAAAGGCAAAATAAGAATATGTATAGACCCATTAGATGTAAACAAAAACATACTCAGAAGGCATTTTCCACTTACTACTATAGAGGAAATTTCAGCTGATATAAAAGGTTCTAAATTCTTCGCACTATTAGATTGCACAAAAGGATTCTGGCAAATTAAACTTTCAGAAAGAACACAAAAAATATTAACTTTCGCTACCCCATGGGGAAGGTATTCTTTCAAGAGACTTCCTTTTGGAGTATCATCAGCACCTGAAATATTCCAAGAAATTTTAACAAATTTGCTCAGTAAATTTAAAAATGTGAGAGTGTCAATCAATGACATCTTTATATATTCAAAATGTAGAGAAGAACTACAAGAAACCGTCAGTGAAGTCATAAAAACACTAAAGAAATCAGGCTTCTAACTTAATAAAAATAAATGTATTTTTGAATCGGAAAGAATAAAATTCCTTGGTCACATTGTTTCAGCAGACGGACTGGAAGCGGACCCAGAAAAAGTAGAAGCTATACAAGCAATGAAGACGCCAACGAACAAAACTGAACTACAAAGACTACTGGGAATGATCACATACCTAAATAAATTTATTCCAAAAATGTCTGACCTAACAAATCCACTGAGAGATTTGTTACACAAAAATACAAGCTTTATATGGGAAATTCATCATGAAGAAGCGTTGAATAAAATAAAACAAGTTCTTCAAAGTCCTCCAGTATTGAGACTATACGATGTAAACAGACCTGTAGCATTAAGCGTTGACGCAAGTTCAAAAAATCTTGGCGCTGCACTTCTTCAGGACGGACAACCAATCGCCTATGGAGCAAGAGCGTTAACAAAATCTGAAGAGAATTATCCACAAATTGAAAAAGAAGCACTCGCTATACAGTTTGGATGTAAGAAATTTCACGAATACGTTTATGGTAAAGAACTGACAGTGGAATCAGACCATAAGCCACTTGAGACAATTTTCAAGAAAAACATACAATCTGCTCCAGCGAGATTGCAACGGATAATATTTAATCTTGCACCATACGCTCCAAAAGTAATATTTAAAAAGGGCACAGAAATACCCTTAGCAGACTTTCTTAGTCGAGACTGTGACGCATCTAATCTGAAATATGAACAAGAAGAAAATTTGAAAGTTGCAGTAATACTACCTATGTCACTTGACGCAAAAGAGGAGTTAATTACGGCTACAAAGGAAGATTCACATTTACAGTTACTACTTCAGACAATAATACAAGGATTTCCAGAGAAAGTCGGTGAACTTCCAATAGAACTACAACACTATTTTAACTTTAAAGAAGAACTGAGCTATCTCAAGGGAATAATTTTCAAAGGAAATAAAATTATAGTACCAAAATCACAGATCCCAAAAATGCTAAGGAATATTCATCAAGGACATGCAGGTATACAAAGTTGTTTAAGAAGAGCACGACAAATTCTCTACTGGAAGGGACAATATGACGACATCATAAGACTAGTTAAAACCTGCCCTGTCTGTGAACAAACACAAAGAGATAATATCAAAGATATAGTGCTAGTCAAAAATATCCCCACACTTCCATGGCAAATAGTTGCATCTGATCTATTTGAATTAAAAGGAAAAACTTACATCGTAATATGTGACAGTTACTCTGGATATTTAGATTTTCAACAGCTAAAAGGTCAGACTTCATATGAAGTCATAGAACAACTGAAAATATGGTTTGCTGTACATGGAATACCAGAAGAGCTACAAACCGACAATGGTTCACAATACATGTCTCGAGAGTTCAAGATCTTCCAAAAAGAGTGGAAATTCAACCATGTCACATCCAGTCCACATCACCATCAAGGCAATGGGCTCGCTGAAAAAGCCGTTCAAGTAGCCAAGAACATGTTGAAAAAATGTAGTATAGACAAATCCGATGTTCAACTTGCTTTATTAAACTGGAGAAATACACCAAGAAACGACATTTTAGGTTCACCCAACCAACGTCTATACAGCAGAATAACCAGATCTCCATTACCCATAAAAGACAGAAACCTAAAACCAAAAATAATACAAGGAGTCACAGCTGAACTAAAACGATTAAGAGAAAAACAAGCAGACTACAGTAATAAGCACACCAAAAGGCCTGACAATTTTGAAATTAACGAAAAAATCAAACACAAAGTTGCTCATCGCCAATGGGAAGGGGCAAGAGTAATAGAAAAGCCTGAAGGTCTACCAAGATCGGTAATCATTCAAACTGATCAAGGCCAAACCCTACGTAGAAACTTCAGTCATCTGCACAAGACAAAAGCGAACATCACCAGCAACAGAGTAGTAGTTCCAGATACTGAATACACAGATGAACCGGTACAACAGGTTCCAGCTCAAGAACAATCACCAGCTATTCCCAAGTCACTCCCAGCATCAACAAGCTCTTCACCAAACACTTCCAATTATTCGCAGAACACGAACCTGGCTCAACCAGCGACAACATTAAGGTTATCAAGATTTGGAAGAGTGATTAAACCGATAAATAGACTTGATCTTTAATGACTAGACTTGACCGATAAATAGACTTGATCTTTAATGACTAGACTTGATCGTTAACACTACTTGAATTCGTTACCCTATTATCTTATGAGTTTTATTAAGTTATATTTAGTTTACAAAGAAAGGAAGATGTAAAGTATAGACACTGTGTGTCAAATTAATTGATTTGATTGATTAGTTATTGAATTGTCATTCATACATATTCTCTTTAGAATTATAATAAAAGCAATTATCTTTACGTTACAATTTTAGCTTACAATAGTTCAATTCACAGTACAACTAAACAAAAACCTATCGAAATCCTAAACGGACATTTAGACACTCAAGATCCTTTTGACATAGACATTAATAGAACCTTAATAAATAATTATACGGAACAACACCGTGAAAAAACTAAATTAATGTATGACCAACTTAATCACAAAATTACTCAAAGAAAAGAAAAGGTAATTCAAGTCAGAAACGAAAACAGAGATCCCCCAATTAATTACGAACCCAGTACTAAAATATTTACCAAAACTACTGAGAAAAGAAACAAATTACTTCCCCGATTTGCCCCAAAAACAGTCAAATCTAACAATAAAGTGACAATTACAACAGTACATAAAAAGAATGTCAAACATAAAAAGAAAACGAATTTTAACAAACAAAATTCCTTACAGGTTATCAACGACAACATGTCAGAAAATAAAAATCCAGAACCTGGAGGACAACCCCGGTATACTACCCCTGAACCTGGGCCCAGCAAAGGTCCAAATTAGTCAACATGACTTTATTCATTATTATAACTTAACCCCTATAGCATTAGAATTAGATACTTTAGAATATTACTATAAAAATATAACTAATACTATTTTTAAGTCACAAAATACTACTTTACATTGGAATAGCCTAGAAAATCTAGATAATGGAATTAATTATCAATTACAATTAGCACAACGAAAATTTCAAACCCTTTATCCTTCACATAGAATTAAACGAGGTTTGATTAACGGTCTCGGAAGCATAATAAAAGCAATATACCTCCAAGCTGGCAACGCTGTAAGCTTGATGTTTTGTGAACGTGCAACAAAATTCAAATTTATCGAAAAATAATGGACGAAATTTGTGCAAAGTGATTGTGGAAAGTGCAACTACAAGTAGTGATCCTGGGTGAATAAAAACCGAATGAAAAATACTCAATTACCTACAAAATCAAGGTCGCAAAACCAAACAATCAGCAGTTGTCCAGTTTAAACAAACACAAAACGTTGCCAAGCCAATTTTAAATAGCCATTTCCGAAGATATATAAAATCCGTTTACTAGTGTGAATAAAATGCAAGAAGATGGATGAAACAGCATACAATACACTGCTAGAAGAGGTCAAAAGTTGCAAAACCGATCTTAAAAGTGCTATTCAGGCATGTGAAGCCAGAATTCTACTCAATTTCGAAACACTGAAGTGTAAAGTGAAGGAACTGGAAAAAGAGAATCAACATTTGAAATTCAAATTGGAACAATCGGAAAGGAATGCTAAAAAAAATAATATAATAATTTACGGCACAGAAGAAAGAGAATTATCCTTGGAGTCAATATTGATTGATCTCAAAAATTCTCTAGATATCGACGTACAAGAATCTCATGTTAACAATATATATCCACTTAAATATGGCCATAATAACCCGATAAAAATCGAATTTGTTTCCTATCTGAAGAAGAGAGAAGTAATTCAAAATTGCAAAAAACTAAAAGGCTCCAAAATATCTATAGTAAATGACTTAACATACCAGCAACGTAGCGAAAATAGAATTTTACGAAAGCATTTGAATTTAGCCAAAGAAAGAAATCTCCCGAACACCTACATTAAAAACAACAGGGTATATATTGAAGGAACCCCTTACACAGCTAAGGACCTGGAGGATCTTGATTCACATCAGGTAATAGATAAACGACAAGTAGATAGTGCCCCATCAACACCAACGCCAATATCGTACAAAGAAAAAGTTATAGAAACCAACGAGAATCAAGATACGACAATCAAACATAATATAAATACTCCACAGAAAAAAGTTACCACAGGAGATAAGAACCCCAAAAACGCTGCCACAGCAAGAACGCTCACCAATACAAGTACTATCAAACCTGCAGCGCCTCATGGAATAGAAAGAAATAGACTCAGATCAAGTAACAAATGAAATTTTAGTTCTCTAAGGTTGTATCTAAGCTTTATTTGTCTTTTTTTTTTTCCTAAAATTTTCGTCAAGTTGAATAGTCCCTGCATTGAATTTATTTGTGGAATTATTATTATTGTAAATGGATAGATACATTCGAGATTTTCATATAGAAACTCTTGATACATTTTTATTGAACAATGATGAGACAGACCAGGTATTAAGAATCAACAATAGTCATAACAATTTCAAAATATTGCACATCAATATACGAAGCATCGCCAAAAACTTTGATGAATTTCAAATTTTCTTGGAACATTTTAATGAGCAATTCGATTGTCTTGTTTTGTCCGAAACATGGAATATCATTGATATTTCAACATATTTCATGCACGGTTATACAACCTTGTATAACAATGGAAAACTCAATCAGAATGATGGAGTCGTAGTTTTCATTAAATCTGAATTATATCAATACCATGAAACCATTGAACTAGCCGGCACATTTTTACTTAGGGTTGTAACATCAACTAAAAAAGAAAACATAGAGATTAATGCATTTTACAGATCACCATCATATGATATCATGACATTTATAGATGAATTGAACACATTATTAAATCGCTCATCAAAAAACCCATCTTACAGTTTAATCATAGGAGACATCAACATAAATATATTAGAAAATACAGAAGATTCCCAAAATTATTTGGACTTGATGAGTGAACATGGCTATATATCAGCAATAAATACCCCAACTCGAATTTTATCATGTCTTGATCATATTTTCATTAAAAACAAAAAACAGTCTTACGATACTGTGATACCAATTACAATTGAGTCGTGCATTACAGATCATTATATGACGTGTTTACAAATTGTTTTTACTGATACAAAATTGCATAAAATTGAAACGAATACCAAATTCTACAAACAAATAAACGAAACGAAATTCATAAATATCCTTAAAAATAAAACGTGGGATGATATTCTACAAGATGATGATTTGGAATCTGCAATAGAAAAATTCACGAATATTATCCAATCCAACTTAAAGAAAGTAACAAAATATGTGAAAATAAGAAATAACACAAGAAGAAGAAAACCCTGGATTACCGGATCCTTGGTAAAATCGATAAACAAAAAAAATGAAATCTTCAACCAACTCAAGAAAAATCCTCAAAATGATCTTCTCAAACAGGAATATATGCAATATAAAAAAAACCTTGAAAAAAATATCAGGCAAAAAAAAATCGATTATTATAAAAACCAAATTGAGGATTCCAAAAACAACTCAAAAAAATTATGGCATACGGTGAATGAAATACTAACAAACCCAGAGCATTCCAAAATAACATTCATTAAAAATGAAATTAATGAAATGATAACAAAACCCGAAGAAATATCCGAGAAATTCAATGAATATTTTATAAAAGTTGGCAGTAAATTAGCTGAAAAAATTGAAAAACCAAATAGTTACATTGAGAATCGACATATTAGTGAAAACTCAATATTCCTATTCCCAACTACAGTCCATGAAGTGGAAAATCTGATCACAGAATTGAAAAATAAAAAGGCTCCTGGCCATGACGGACTAACAGCAGAAATAATAAAACTTGTTTCGCAATACATCTCTGTACCTCTTACCCA
Source organism: Galerucella pusilla (assembly GCA_910591695.1). Taxonomy (NCBI): domain Eukaryota; kingdom Metazoa; phylum Arthropoda; class Insecta; order Coleoptera; family Chrysomelidae; genus Galerucella; species Galerucella pusilla. Next base: position 550,056 of record CAJUYI010000013.1, on the reverse strand, counting down.
CATCTTCAATTTATCTTTAGAAAATGGTCGTTTCCCGAACTCATTTAAAACATCAATTGTGACACCTATACATAAAAATGGAGATAAAAGTGAGATATCGAACTACAGACCAATAGCCCTTATCACAAACTTCAGCAAAATATTAGAAAAAATAATTAAAAATAGAATGAATACCTTCTTCAAAAAAAATAATCTGCTTTCTGAACACCAATACGGATTCAGAGAAGGCAAATCTACTGAAGATGCAATAAAAAGTCTGACGAGTGATATTCATAAGCATATAGATGAATGCACACCATCTGCTGGGGTTTTTATAGACTTAGCAAAGGCCTTCGACACCGTTGACCATTCTATTCTTTTGGAAACGTTGAAGGATATTGGTATACGAGGTAAAGCACATGATTTGTTGAATTCTTACTTACATAATAGATATCAGCGAGTAAAAATAGCGGAATACACCAGTAAAGGAAAACTCATCTCATGTGGTGTGCCTCAAGGAACAGTACTGGGACCTATTCTATTTACTATTTACTTGAATAATATGTTCACAATCATTGGAAGAGGTAAGATAATCAGTTTCGCGGATGACACGGCAATCATTTTTCATGATAAAAACTGGAATGACTTGAAACTTCAAATGGAAACTGAACTTTCTAAAATAAAAAAATGGTTTGATTACAGATTACTATCAATAAATATAAAGAAAACTGTTTACCTTCCCTTCTGCAGTAACAAGAGTACACTACCAAACTTTGATCAAATAAAAATACAGAACTTTCACATTTCATCAACAACAAAAGTAAAATACCTAGGAATCATTCTTGATAATCATTTGAGATGGAATCTACACATAGAATTTCTGATGAAAAAACTCCGTTGTGTCATATATAAATTTAAACAAGTTAACAACATCTTAAACTTTAAACAGAAGAAAATATTGTATCACAGTTTGGTGGAGAGTCATTTGAATTACGGAATGATAGGCTGGGGAGCAGTTAGGAAAACTTACCTGAGGCCGCTTGAAATTGCACAAAAAAAGTTTATAAAAATAATGCTAGGCAGGAATCACAGATACTCAAGTGATCTACTATACAAAGAATCAGATATTTTCGATCTAAGACAATTATTTTTCATGAAAGTCAACAAATTCGTGTATCTCAACAAGAATGAATTGTTACTCACTCCTCAACACCCATACATGACCAGACAAAATATCAAATACATCACCCCACGGATGCATAAATGTTCAGGACAAAGAAGTCTCCAATACTTGGGTCCTAAGGCATTCAATATTTTACCAGCCACGCTGCAAAATGAAAAACTCTTCTCAAAATTCAAAAAACTAATCAAAGTTTTTACACGAAATACGCCAATCGAATTGATCCACTCCATTGTTGAAGGTGATATAGGTTACAATGATAATTATAATCTATATTTATAATCTTATCATTATTGTGTTTGTTCTGAAAACTCATTCTAGTTATATTTTATAATTCTTGTGAATTTTATGTGCTTTATAATCAATGTATTCATAAATTTCAAATTTCCATATGTATTTCAATGTGTACTTTTATATATTTTTTAATGTGTGCTTTTTTATACGTATTTTAATGTGTACTTTATATGAATTTTAACGTGTATTTCGAGAAATTGAAGTGTTATACTCATGATTTATACATCATATATGTCATAATACGCAGTACCTACCTACACTTTGTGAAGCTTACAAACAAGCATCTACAATCGATGCTTCGTAAGTGGCAGGTGCTGTTTCCAATATTTGTTCTGAATGATTCTGAATAAATATTATTATTATTATTATTATTATTATTTCTGGAAACCTTGATCAAGCAGACGCTGAAAGGTATGATAAAGCCATAGAGTCTCTCCAAAATAATCAGAAAAATATCATTTCAAAAGAAAATCAACAAATTTCTCTAACCACACGTTTAATTGATAATTATAATAAAACTATAACTTCATTAAACAATAATCAAAAATCAATAGCTAAAGAAGTAGAAAAATTAAGTACGGTCCTGGACAAATTAGTATTTGAATTTGATAAGTTTATCTACATTCAAAATACCTTGAATCAACTAAATCTTTCTTTGCAATTAATTATTCAACTGTTAACTGATTTAGAAAACGCTATCACTTTTGCTCGAATCAGTACCTTACACAATAGTATTATTAAGGTAGATGAAATAAAAACAATTGTTGAGAAAATAATTCAACATTATAACCCTAAACAAATATTATACGTTGACAATGAACATTTACTAAAATATTATGACGTCATTTCAATTGACGCTTATTTTTCAAATTTTATGGTTGTATTTGTTCTGCATTTCCCAATTCTTCATCCTGAATCCTTTAATCATTACCACCTATATTCCATACCTACAAAAAACCTAACTACAATTATACCTCCTCTACCTTATCTGACAATAAGTAAGGAACTTTTCCAATATTCTAATAAAGCTTGCAAGAAGTTAGACATTACTTATCTGTGTCAAAAAGTTTCTCTACAACTTCATAGCAAATATCCAGACTGTATTAGCCAAATCCTTCAAGTCTCAGAAGAAGAAGCCCTTTGCCTCTATGTTCCAGTTCCAATCCATAATGTACTAATAGAAGCAATGACAACCTCTCATTACATTGGCATATTTCCGTCATCAACGAAAATTTCAACTCAGTGCTCAACAAGCAACATTCAAGTTCTACAAGGAGTTTATCTAATCGAAGTACCGCTAGGATGTGAATTCAGCACTCCCGATGAAAACTACTTCAATTCCAAAGAAATAACAGTAGAAGAACCACTTACTCTTCCGAAGATTCAAACAATTGCTCATTACCCCTCTACAAAAACCAAAACTATCAAGTTAGAAAAAATCCATCTAGACGAACAACAACGTATTCATCAAGAACAACAGCTTCTACAACCCTTTTCCTATGAAGACAGCTCTTCTTACATCACTTACTTTTGGACTCCCCCTGTATTTATCATTATAATAATTTGTATATGTATAATAATCTATAAATATCGCAGATACTTTAAAAGAAGCATAAATCAAAACAAGAAAGAAGAACAAGAAGTTCCATCAACAAGCAACCAAAATTCATCAGTTTTATTTGTCCCTTATAAAACTTCCTCAGGGGATGGACAAGTTACATTTTAATAAGACAATGGTACTATTCATTCACAGCGGTCAAACTAGAACACGGATAGTGCAGATTCAGCAAGTCTCGAGGATAATCAAAGTTTATAAATAGGATAAGAGAACAATTAATATTCATTCTGGCATAAATCATAGTAGTAACAAATATCTTTTCTTTTTACACTTAGTTCATAAGTTTTATTGTATAAATATATTTAATATAATTTGTTTTTAAAAAAGTGTAAGAACAATTTTTTTAATCTCCCTATATATAAAAATCTATAAAGTTTCAAAATACAAAACATCAGCACCCAGACACTTGAAATCTTAATCTCCTTAAGAGTCACGTCTATGTTTATATTAACAACATTAAAAATACGGAGATATCAAATTACCTAGAAGAATTTTAGTAAAATCTCACAGAAAGAGAAAAGAATATTGTATTAAAAAACCTTTGCTGTGTGAAGTTGAAATTAGTTCAGTCGTTATTTAAACTTGGTGACCAAGGGTGATTTCTGTGTGTGGCTGTTTGCTGATTAGGGTGAGTTTTCTCACTGAGTAATTAAGTATTATCCATAAGCATTTGTTTTATTTCACAATCAAGTAATTTCTTTGAATAAATTAAATATTATCATCAATTAATATTTTATAGTCAATTTGGTTAACACTGATTTAGACAACCTTATTTTTAAATATTACAGGGTTGTATTGTTTGATTTATATATTTTCACCTACGAGGTGTAATGAAAAATAAAGTGATTAGTAATATTATATTGTTTGTTCCGGCGTAGTACATTGCGGTCAGTGTATGCGTTTGTGTTTGGATTACTGTGGTCAGTTTTCCAGGGGTCGTACTGTGGTTTGTACGGGCTAGTGACATTGCGGTCAGTGTGCTAGTTTTCACACTACTTTGGCATGGGAATGATTGTTTATTATTCCTGTTGCTATATTTAGTGTTGTTGCCCTGTTGTTTATCGATCGATAGGGACACTGCGGTCAGTGTCAACGGAATGGAGAATTAATATTTGGTCAGTTCTTTGCTATGGAAATTAAACCAATAAGATCTTGACATGAATCAACTTTATTTTATTTATTATCTTTATGTTCTTTATTTTCTTTATTTTGTTTATTTTGTTGTTTTCTGACTAAATGTCACTGAGAGAGATAATAGTGTTAACTATTTACCAATGTCAATTTTTAATTACTTTCTTACATTTAATTTAGAAATACCTACTTTTGGTAGACTTGATTGCTCATCCGTTTCTCTTTAATTTCAGGTACGACATCTCATACATATCTGCCTCACGCCTAGTAATTAAGTATTTTAGTATTTTTATTTTTATTATTATCATTCAATATTTTATTCACCTTTTGATAGTTTTTTTTCTTATATTTTTCTGTATTATTCAAGTATATATATATTTTTTTATTATTCAATATTATTTATTTTATTTACTTCTTTTTAATTAAACTATCTGTACATCTATACATAAAAAAAAAATTTCAAATTATCTATTTACAAAAGCAAGTTTCGAATATTAAAATATAATTTGGGGGTACAATATGAAATAAACTATCAAATCTGTGTATTTTGTTAAGGAAATTTGTTTCTGACATATATCGTATCTATAAAATATCGCATTTTATGGCCATAATTCACTTGGGTGACTTGCGCCCCTCGCCTGCGGCTCGTGACGCAAACGTCACCCAGCGTGAATTATGGCTATCATAAATTGCTCGATTAATAATATACTAATATTAAACTCATAATAATTTTACACATGAACATGAAATTACAAATCATACCAAAAATTAAATTTATAAGTTTTTCAAAATAACCTTGAGCTAATGGTTCTAAAAAAATATAAATATAAAATATAAGCAGCGCATTTTTTAAATGATGGGTTACAATAGGGTGAAACACGGAGCAGACACTTTGCTGGGGGCCTTTTGTCGAAGTGTGGTTAACCGACAAGATTAGGAGAACGGAACAATAACTCTATTAGCCTCCAAGCTGAATCAGTTTTATAATACAGCGGCGTTACGAAGGATGGATACCTTTCAATAAATGTATTGGAAATAAAAATGGATGAACAAGCAATGTCCACAATGTTTTTTTTATTAGATTTTTGTTGCTTTTAATTAATACTAAATATATTTCACTAAATTAATTAATAAAGTAAACAAGGCTGCTAAGAAAGTTATTTATTTTCTGGAGCGACAGAACGAAATAGTATATTATTAAACGAGCAATTTATGATAGCCATAATTCACGATGGGTGACGTTTGCGTCACGAGCCGCAGGCGAGGGGCGCAAGTCACCCAAGTGAATTATGGCCATAAATTGCGAGTAAAATACTATACGTTGTCCACGACACTTAATTTATTTATTAATAAATAAAAGTCAGTAGCGATTTGGCATATTACTAACCTCAAAATGTTGTGGCAGCTACTTCAAATAATTTGACATAATATATAGAGATGGGCGATACTGTAGAAAGTATCAATACAACGTACCGTTATAAATATATTGTTTTAAAATACTTAATATTAGAAAATATCGTTCTGAAAAGTATCAATACTAAAAATTACAATATTTTATAGATACGATATATGTCAGAAGCAAATTTCCTGAACAAAATACACAGATTTAATAGTTTATTTCATATTGTACCCCCATCTCTAGTCGTGAATTATGAACCATAATACACTACAGTGTATTATGAACCATAATTCACTACAGTTGATATATGGGTACCATATACCTTCAGTTAGGAGGTAAAATATTGACTTATTATTAGGTGGTCGTGGACAAAGTATGTTTGAGTCTTCCCATTGGGAATGTATATTTTGGGTGAAATCAGGTGCTCCAACACGACTTTCAGCCAATCAGACATGACTTTCACAAATATCGATATGTAAATCAAATTACCTAATTTGAAGAGTCGAGGCTCCGTTTACCAATATTTATCAATAATACGAACCTTTACATGACAAAACAGTCCGGAAATAATCTTTCCCCAGTGGTAGAAAAATGTGAAATTTTTTGTGTTGCAACTTGGACCGAAGTCCCCTATTGACGCTTATTTCGATGTGACATGGTAAGTGCTTTCAAAGCTGAGATGCTATAAGACACTGGCGTCTCTTTGCATTGCGCATGTTCAAAATTTTTCATGAGAATTTTGGGGAATGGGAAGGAACATTAATTCCATTCACTTTTCCTATTCTTGAGGGCCATTTTTCCTTCCTCTTCTTGAACAAATTAACATTAAAAATTTTGAATATACGCAGTTTAAAAAGCCTCGAGTGACTTTTAGCATCTCGTCTTTTAAAGCATCTTGGCAGTTCGGGAAAATTTGTATAGATTCATATGTGTGATTGGTTTCCTCAACCCCTACGCCGTAAATTTCCGTCTGAAATATAGTTGCAGAAGTAGGTCCAGAAGGATTTCCATGGCTGGTGACGATGTGGTGCTAGCGACACAAGTAATTTCCAAACAAGCCTGTCTCTATATACACAAATTTGTTCCAGCCGTTCGGTGTAAAGCTAATAAAGCTATGAAGAAAAAACTTTAATAAAGTAACAAAAAAAACTCGTTAAAGTGTTTTATTATACCCATCATCCCATACTCCTCCCCTAATTAAAACGTACCGAGTGACTGACTATACTTAACGAAATACCCAAAAAAACTTAATTTGTTGCGATAAATTGAATTACTAATGGACAAATGCTTTATTCATTTGCTGATCAGGTATCTCAACTAATAATTGATATCTTAATTTTAAAACTTTCCAAATATAATGATTAAATTCGCAATATTAATGTAGTTTTTTTTTTATTTTATTTGCAATAATTATCCAAGTCAGCTGCCATTCCATAAACATGATATGTAAAACTTTCCTTGCTTGCAAATTTCAATATTTCCAATTGTTTATGACAACAATGAGATTTAATACGAAAAAAATCATCTGGAGACTAGTGACAATCATGTGACAATCTAGTACCAAAATAGCGACATCTAGTGATAATCGTTTCGCAATTTTCCTTACAATTTTTTTCACGATTGCTTCCAATTCCTAACTAGATGGGTATTATCTACTCTTTTTTTCGCATATCAAATAATAAACTCCGTTTTGATTTCGCAGTCGGTGAAAGTTTTTAGTTATTAACGTAATTACATCATTAACTTCAAATTGATAAAATTAATGTAAGTTCAATTATCTACTTTATTTACAGTTTCCTGCAAAGCGAAAATGTCATTTTAGTGAAGCGTGTTATCAATAGATGTCGGAGGTAATAGTTTAATACTATCACACAGTCTTTGAGAATCGAGGAACAAAGACCGTTCAATAGGAAACAACAACTACTTCCCTGGCTAACTGACTATATGTCATGAAAGACATTGAATTACACTTTAAAGTTAAACGGGGCTGATATCTGCTAGATAGAACCGTCCATTTTAGTTTGCAATTCGAAAGGACAGAGGTGTGTTCTTGACTGAGATCTCAGCTCACTTCAGTTAGGGCCGGTTTCATAATTCGATAGTTAAAGTGCCTTTGGTAAAAGTAGACTTTATCTTAAAGTATCCTTTAAGACGACTTTAAAATAATTGCGTTTCATAATGAAAGTAGCACCTTCTTTTAATAAAAGTAGCATTTAGCTAAGTTGGCAGCCCTGAAAGTTGTTTTTCGATACCTTAGACACTACCTAATTTAGTTATCTAACCTAAAATTATTGCTTTGGCGGTTTGTTGTTGTTGACAATATTGTTATATTGAATATTTACTGAATAATGGAGGCAAATATAAAACGTACAACAAACTTTACAAAGGAAGAGGAATTGTCTCTCCTACAAAGCATAGAAAAACACAAACATGTAAT
>CAJUYI010000013.1:514507-533722 GCA_910591695.1 Galerucella pusilla | reverse complement strand
GTTGCTTATAGGCAACAGACCTCCGCCTACGGCGTCGGTCTGTTTCCAAGCAACAAGCTTTCGACATCTGTCATAAAATTTTTTCGAACAATTATCAATGCCCTTGGGTTATTACTACTGATAACAGACCATGGACTGTTTTCACGTTGCTATGGACACATACCTATTTCGAAACACCTTTTTCTAAAGGTGATTCCGAATCCATTGAGCTATTGCTCATATTTTTAGGAGCTTTATCTCTATTTTTCACGGTTTTCAACTTGTAAACTGGACTATCTACCACAGAGTACACCATCTAACAAGAGGCGAAAGAAAGTAGTTTTCGTGATCGCAAATTTGTGTGCACATGCGTAATTTAAATGTTTGTTCGTTCACCAAGAAGCAACAACTACTTCCCTGGCTATATGCCACGAAGGACATTGAATTATTATATAGTGACTTAAGTAGGTATGCAAGATAGAACCAAACATTTTAGTTTGCAATTCGAAAGGTCAATATCACATATAGACCGTTATATATTATTACAATGTTGCTCCAACTCTGCTTTTTTATGTCTTTTGTTGTCGTATGTTCTTTTCCCTCCAAATCAAACAAATTTTATTTAATGTTAACAATTTAACTGCAATACTAATATTTATGTATTTAAATAAAATATTAGTAGCATTCCTATACATTCAAATGACATTTGTAAGTTGTACCTACCAATTTTAAAAAGTAAAATTTGAGTAAACTTTATGTATTAATTTAAAATGTGTTTTTGTTTTAACTCCATTATCGTGAAGTTAAAGGATATCTTTAAGATATCCGAACTACTCACTTGTTTTAACGTGAGATTGAAATAAGGTATAGTTCTTTTCAATATCTGAGAAACTGACCTGACCTGAGATGCCATTAAAGTATTAGGCGTGACAGGGTGAAACGTCAACTTTGCGTTCAACCTTTCAGCTTATATATTTATCGATGAATTTCTTTAGAATTTTTATTTTTGGTGGAATAGACTACCGATAATTCCTAAAAATATTGCGTTTGAAAAATTAATAAATTATTTCATACTTGTGATTTGTGGTCGAATAAACTCATAGAACAAAAATTAATATTTCTTAGTATTTTAGCGGGAAACTAAAAATTTTGAAGTGTCTTCAAATAAGAACCCAGAAGGTATCGGCGGGTCTTTTCTCATCGTCTGTCAACAAATCATCAGTAATCCATGAATTATAATTCTCTTCATCAGTTGGAAAATAAATATTTGCCGGCGTATCTCATAATAATCTGGATTACTGCACGGTCCCTAGAAGTACAAAGGTCCTAGGAAGTTCCTAGAAGGTTTCTAGGAGTACTACATTTATATGAGTACCGACTCTAGTTCCAAGAGCTGAAACTCCGTGGGACAAACCAAGCTCCCTTGCAAATAGTCGAGGAGCAAAATTGGGCATATGCTTATTGGGTCCCAAGTAGCAGGTAGTTCAAAAATAGCGTGCTTATTGTGTCCCGAACTTTAGTCCTACCTGAATAATAATGTATGGATTCGGTCCCAGCCACCTGTTGTTAAACCAAATGAAAAACAGGTAGTAAAACTAATTTAAAAATTTGATATATTTATTACATTGAAATATTATTGTAAAGGTATACATTTTAGGATTTAAAAAAAAGGTAAAAATAAAATAGAAACACATATACATAAGATATATTATATATATACATATACAATTAATTATTAATAGAACAATGAAATGAGATACATTTAATGAAAAAAAATCGACTTATTTTTCCTTTTTCATATTCGTCAATTTTTTTTGCTATGAAATTTTCGCGATTTTTTATTTTATTATTTCGCGTTTTATACATAATATGTGTACTTTGCATTTTAACATAGGTCTCCATTTGAAATTCTTTTAGTTTTTCAATAAAAACAAATATATTCGGGTGGGCTTTATAAAAAGAATTATTAAAATGGCTATGAAAGGATTCACAGGCATTCGTAGTGCGAGTAAGATCCGCTGAATTTTTTGCCCAAAGGGATGGAGGAAATAAAGATTCTTCAGATATATAATTTTCAATTAAATAATCGCAATATTTTTTTATGTTTTCCTGGTCTGGTGCTATTGAAAGCAAATCAAAAATAAAACAATCACTCACTTCCCTAGGAGATAAATACGTTAAAGCAAAGGTCATCCTTAGCCATCTACCAACTTCAGAAGATTCCTCGCTGTACATTGATATTAAACCACATTTTTGTATTTTTTTATACCATGACTGTGCAAGGTGAAATCGACAGCCAATAACATGGGCTTTTGGCCAAACTTTTTGAATAGCAGTATGAATACCTATTTCAAAATCTATAACTGCCTCAGTGATATGTAAGCTAGTAGAGTGTTTTAAAGCGATATCTTCGAGAATATTAAATAATTTTTGATAAGTTGAACTACATTTATTAGGCAACAATGAAAACACTAAGGGAATGTAGTGTCCATTAAAATATCCATGTATAGTAAAGAATTGGCAAAAAAATTGTGGACAATAATTAAATGTGCCGTCTAAATAAATTCGATTAACTTTTCCCAAAAATTCAATATTTGACTTGCATGAAAATACAACGATCTGGTCTATTTTATTACTAAATAAGATAAATGGTTCACCAGTATTTGTTCCAATGTTTTTGTTTTTTAAAATATCGAAAGTTTCATCGATGTTTTTTGGCAATGCCGGCTGCATTTTCCTACGGGAGCAGTACATATACCTTCTAATATTTGCTACGTCATTTGTTGTAATGGTTGATGGCAGATTCTCTTGAAGTACACGACGAATAATTTTTGCAGGCTTTTCGGACAAGTCTTCAACTGCCTTGCGTTTGCAAGAAGAGCTTACAATTTGGCGATTCAATTTTTCTATATTTGCGCTATGACAATGCTCTTCAATATGTTTTGTCAAAGTTATATCTTTCGATTCACCCAAACTAAGTATATATGATTTACACTTTTTATTTGTACATATCCAACGCCTTTCTCCACTTTTTAAGCACTTTTGAAAACTATATTTAAAGTTATTTATCACTAACATTTGTTTTCCTTTTTCACTTAAAATAATATTTATATTCATTTTTAAAATGTTTAAAACAACAGACAAATTGATCTGAAATATGAAATGCACTCGATGAAATATAAACAATGAATGAAATAGTATTTAATTTAAACATTCAGATACAATAAAAAGAGGGAGGATTGGATTTCCGAAAAGAGGTACATTTCCCCGAAGAATATCTTCAGGTAGTTAAGTACCATTGGGACCCAATACGCCTATAGATAAAGGGATTAAAATTTACACATTTTAATCTATGACCTGCCGGGACCGAATCCATCCACACCGGCAAAATTCTCCAAGTTCCGGTACCTTTCCATATACATTCCAGTATGTAGCGACCGTTCATTGAGAGGTTAAGTTAGAAATTATTTCCGGTCTCATGGCTTAGAAGAAATACAACCAGAAATTTATTATTAGATGATTGAGTCAAATGGGACACCAATAAGTAACATACAGTGTTAGGCGTCACCTACATACCTATTATTAGTTTAAAATCCTTGTTTTTTATGTATTTGTTGATTACTAACCCCTTTATCGCACTTTTATTGTAAATTTCACAATAGTGATTATATACATTTTTTCTCTTAGATGGTTTTATTTACTACACAGTTTGAAAGTTAGCTGACCATTAAATTCGATTTTGTTTATAATTTTTTATTAGGAAAGAAAATAATGGCGTCCTAAAAACTTTTTCATTTCTCTACTCTTATTAAAATAAATTTTTTCTTTTCTCAAGATTCATAAGGTAACAAAGCCCTGCGAACTCTCTTAGTTTACTGCAGAATTTAATCAGTCAGTTTGGCAAAAGCCTGCAGTATTTTCCATCATTTTATTAGTGTTTCAACGTCATTCAATACATTTCGTTTCAAGGGTCGTATTTATTTTGTTGGCGAATAATAAATTGTAACCTGAAAAGTCTATAAGACTTTTGGGTCATTCTTATTATAAATACTTTATTTTTCATATTTTTCATCAGGTATAGTGCGGCTCTGGTTTTATTGCATCTCAAGTCAAGTCAAAAACGTTTCTTAGATATTGATACATTTAAACCCTGTTAATTAGGCCTAGGGCCGCAAATACCCTAAATCCGGCAATGCATCGCGATAATTCAAATTATGCAAAACCACTAATTAAATCAAATTATCACCCCTCGTTAGATAATACCATTAACTTATACATACCTAGTTGTTAAACTTATCACATCCAAAATTTTCCATTTGGAATTAAAAAAAACATATATGAGAAACAGATTAAACAAAAAAACAGTTCGATTGTCTTTTAGATAGCGTACAAATCGTCACCCTAATTGTAAGACCTCGTAACTCCAAAACCTTGTTTTTTACAGAAGAGCATAAAAACAATCTGCGTCTCTTCTACGTAGAAATAGGTTTGTGAATTTAATTTTATGTTGGATGGTTTTATAATTAAATTATAGTAAAGACATAATTTAAGGTATTATTGTTTTTCAATTCATATAATGGCGGTAAAATACTGATTTAGGTAAAACGTGCAATTAGGTGGTTTTATAATTAGGTAGACGGAATGTATTCCTATCAAGTGTCTGATATATTTAGAGCATGAAATATCTAAATTATTCATAACCATGGTCACATATAATAGATATTTACGTAATTAGTTATGAAAAGAGCGATATTGTTCAACAAGCGTAATATCTGCCAAAACGAGCGCTAGCGAGTTCTGCAAATTACGCGTGTTGAACAATGTCGCTCTGTTCATAACGTGTTTACGTACAACGTTTTATCTAATTCCGCGCTTTCATAATATTCAATAAAATCTTCAATTACAATGATAATATTGAAGTGGAATCAAATGGTCTTAGAAGTATTGTATGTATTCACCCAGAAAATTGACTTACTTTAAATAACTGTGTCCTGAATAATGTTTTCAATGTTTATAAATCTCAAAATACTATTGAATTAAAATAATAGGTGAATTATACAGTTTAAATAATGAAATAATTGTCAGTTTTGACAGTACCTACCTAATTAATAAATTATTCTTCGAAACTCATGTGGTATCTCTATGTTGAAACATAAACAGTTACGTAAAGTTTTTACATAACTACTTTTCATAACTGATATATGAAGGTTATGAAAAATGTGACGTTACCTAACGTCAAGGAGTGACGTAAAATGTCACATTTGATAGCGGAATTAGATAATAGTATATTACATAACAAGAGTAGTAGGTTGCTTATTACATGCGAATAGAAAAGTTGCGCACGAGCCGCGTAGCGGCGAGTGTTGTAATTCTATAAGCATGTAATAAGCTTACAACTCTAGTTGTGTACTATACTTTTTCTACGAACAACTCCATTAATAAAAATAAAACGCATGAATAACATGTACATTGACACTAACAGCTAGTGACAGCGAGTTTTATTAATTATTAAACGTCAAAACAACCTATACTAACTCGTTTCCATGGTTACTCGAAACCATTGACTGACAAGGCTTTGGTGATAAATTGTTGTTTTTCTAGAACTGAAGCGTAATTTTTTTTATTACGTGCTAGTCATTACGTGTCAGTATCAGTAATGATCCATTTACTTAGTAACCAAATAGTAGGTAATATGGAATTTACTAGTGTGAGAGTAGAAAAAAATGTTTATTCATATCATTTTTTATTATTCAACATTCCTGATGATACAAATATTATAATTGGTGAAACCGGTCAATTAATATGTACATTTCTGTGTAATTTTTTATTTGATAATCAAATGTTACAATCCGAAGTACCTACATAATTATTAATGTCAAAATAACTGATGGAAATGTGCTTCTATTTATTAAATGGAAGCCGATCCTCGTGTTTGACATGGATATATGTAAGAATCTGCTAAGACAAACATCACCTAACATTGTGGAACGTTTTAAAATAGCTTTATAAAATTTCTATTGCTATTGTTACTAAACTTGAGTATTTTCAGCTCATCTATTTATCTTTAAATGGAAGCCGATCCTCGTGTTTGCCATGGATATATTTATAAATAACAATCTGCTAAAACAAACATCACCCCATACCTACACACATTGTGGAACGTTTTAAAATAGCTATTGCTATTGTGACTAAACTTGAGTATTTTCAGCGCCCCCTACATAGTAGGTATATCTACCTTTTTCAAAGGGAGGTAGAATTCACCTAAAATATATTTTGGCTAGTATATTTAGTTCCAAGATATTTCATTTTGACTTATGCCAATATGATTGACTTAAGACCAGAACCTACAGCAGGTAGTCGTTAATCCGATAACAATAGCACAGTATCGTACTCGTTTCTTCGAAAAGCGAAAAGATAACGCCTAATGGCCTAATGGTATGATTATTTTACAACTGAAATATTTGGCTGTTTGAATAATGTTTGAGACTAATTTTTTTAACTATTTCATTATTCTAATATTTATTTGTGCTTAGGAATATATATTTAAAAATTTTTATTCCTCAAGTTAAATATGCTTTCACAATAAATAATTGACCGCCTGATCTATAAATATTTTAATAACATTTTGTAAATAGTATATTGGTATACCAAGTGTCAGAAACGTTACTTTAGTCACGAGTGGAGCGAAGCAGAACGAGTGCCTTATGAAAATAGTTACTAAAGATGTTATTGACAATAGGTGCTTACTATACTTTTTCTACGCTCGCAGGAAAAAAAATTATTTTGTATTATTTTAATTAGATTCACAATAAGACAGACAATGACTGACGTGTAATTGAAAAATCAAATGACACAGAGGTACAAAATTATCACGGAATATTAAATATAAATTACAGAGGATACACTTGATGTGACGTTTGAAACAAAAGATAAACGAGATGTGACTTTTCGCACTTTAACGTTTTGCGAATGTCAAACCCGGTGTTCTAGATGCGGTTTTAGTGACGGAAGTAGAAAAAAACCATTCATTGCTTGTGTTATTTTGTCGGAAATATACTGCATCTGCCTACTTCATTTCCAGCGCCCTTTTTATATTTGTATATTATAATGGGATTAAAATGTTTATTGATGAAATAGAAAGTGGGGATTTCGCGATAATCTTTTTTAATATTGCTTCAGAATTTTAGTGTGTAATAAACATTTCACTCCGAAAGTAATCTTTTGTTTATTGTTCATGTAAACTTTGCTCCTTTTCGATTTTATTCCAATTTCATATCAGTTGTTATTTAAAAAATAAAACCTGAATGACACGTCAGTCATTGTCTGTCATATTGTGAATATAATTAATAGTATATTAAAGTATAAGTGGATATTAAGGACTTTAAAACGCGCGATTGTTTTAGAGACCAGTTGTCCACGAATACTTTACGCAATTTTTTTATTGGTGCACTTTGAAATTATAAATAGTGGTATCTATTGCTACCACAACAACAAGAAATGGAATTAAGAACTAATAATGTAAAATGGTTGAATTGCGTTGTCATGGAAATGAGAAAAACATCAATTAATTTGCATTTTGATGGAAGTTGTAACGTAATATAATATAATCAGGTATGTTTTTTTCCTGCGTGTGTATAAAAAGTATAGTGAACACCTAGTGTCAAAGACATCTTTAGTTTACTGGTGACCAAAGAAACTTTTTCTACTTAATATACTACTCCAAAAGGTTGGGGAGAAGTCAAAGTTGTGTTCATACCAAAACCAGGAAGAATGGACTTTTCTACTCCAAAAGCATATCGACCCATCAGCGTCACATCGTTTTCAATGAAGACCTTGGAGAGGCTGTGCGAACGATATATACGAGATGCAGTGATAACGCAATACCCATTGGACCCAAACCAACATGCATACACTCCAGGGAGATCAACCGATTCAGCTCTTCAACTTGTGACGGGCCGCATCGAAAGATCGCTGGAAAACAAGGAGTCCACCCTGGGTGTATTCATAGACATAGAAGGTGCGTTCGACAAAACCACTTTTCCCAAGATAACGAACGCACTTGCCATCAAGAATATCCCCCAAACCATTAATAGCTGGATATATAACATGTTCTCAAAAAGAGTAATAAAAATCAGCGTAGACGATGTCACGATCAAAGGCTTGGTTGTAAAAGGGTGTCCACAGAGAGAGGTACTTTCACCACTACTGTGGAACATGGTCTTAAACTCCTTGGTCAGCCGCCTCAATGATGGCAACTTCTACACAATAGCTTATGCAGATGATCTAGTCATTCTGCTAACAGGAAGATTTGAGGAGATACTCTGTGCTCTAATGCAAGAGGCCCTCAACATCATAGAACAATGGTGCAAAGACCATTCTCTGTCAATAAATCCAAAGAAGACAGAAATGGTTCTCTTCACGAAAAAAAGGAAGCTTGCAAAACATCAAGTGTCAAAGCTCCTTAATACCGAACTTAAGTTCTCATCAGAGGTGAAATATCTAGGTGTCACATTTGACAGTAAGTTAACATGGAACTCTCATCTAGAAAACAGAGTGAAAAAAGCATACATTTCTTATGAATGGTGTCGCAGAACCATCGGCTGTACCTGGGGAATGTCACCCAGGGTTCTTGCCTGGATCTACACTGCCATCATCAGACCTATGCTAACGTACGGCGCGATTGCCTGGGGAGTTAAAGCAAACCAGCTGACAGTCGTCCGTAAACTGGATCAAATTCGGAGAACAGCATGCCTCAATACAACAGGAGGCATGAGAACCACACCAACCAAAGCGATGGAGGTGATCCTTGGTCTCACTCCTCTTGTAATACACATCAAGGAGGTTATTTTGATGACCATGACACGCTTACGCTCTACCGGTATACAACCTGACGTAGAATCTGGTAGATTGAGACGTAACCTATGGCGTGAGGCACCCAATGAGGTCCCACTGCTGCAGGCAAATACGGACGCAATCTCACCAAAATATATCTTTCACATTAAATATAACACACAAGACACATCAGAAGAAGGCGCACTCCGCATCTTCACGGATGGCTCTAAAACCAATATGGGCTTAGGATGTGGAATTTACAGCAGATCTCTGAATCTAAACATCAAATGGGCGATGGGCTGTAATGTCAGCGTTGCTCAAACAGAGCTCACTGCTATCTACATCGCCGCAAAAGAGATTACCAAAAGAAACACCTCAGGTAATAAAATTCACATCCTTACGGATAGTAGACAAGCACTACTAGCCCTGAACAGACCACGTATCACATCAGGCCTAGTACTGGAGTGTCACCTGTCCCTGATCGAAGCCTGTAGCAACAACGAAGTTACTCTAGGTTGGATTAAGGGGCACAGTAGATCGAAAGGTAACCACATTGCCGACTCACTAGCCAGGAAAGCAGCCTCCCAAATACTCTTGGACCTGGCACTTTCATTGGTCTGTCCGCGTCGGCTATGATTGACCTAATAAAGGAACACTCCCTTGATAAGTTTCAGGGTAGATGGGACGATGCAGAAGGTTGCAGGCTTGCCAAGGAACTGCTGCAGTATCGGGACAGCAAGTAGCCAAAAAATACGTGACTATGAACAGACAGAACCTTCGGACAGCACGGGTATTCTGACCGGTCACTGCCACCTACGAAAACACCTCTACAGACTGGGTCTGCCTGACACTTCACTCTGTAGAGGATGTGAACAGGAAGATGAGACTGTCGAATACATTCTTTGTGAATGTCCGACACTCTCTCAATTTAGGTTTTCTGTATTCGGTGAGTACAGGCTAGCACAAGCCAGCATGAGGGAGCTTACTTCTGGCGACGTTATCGCCTACTTCAAACAAGTAAGCTGGATGACGAGCCAGAAGGAAGTCTGAACCTCAGAAGGATGCACAATGGGCCAATTGTGGCCTAAGTGCTGTGGGGGTCACCCACCCTCCAAATTCTTACAGATACAGATACAGATACTACTTACACACTACCTAGTGAAAAAAATTAACCTACTTTACTCACTAGTATTAATTTTTATCAAAATTCTGATAAAATTTTTACAGCAGTAGGAAAATATTGTATGCAATTCGTCTGCAAAGTTCCTTTTTTGAATTACGTGATCGTCTCATTCGCCATCGACAATATTCACAATCGTCAAAAAACTATGTTGAAAAAATTAGTAATTTAACTTATGTCTTAGTATCTAAATTTTACCTACTACGCATCTGTTACTGTTTATTGTACAATGAGGGATTAATCAACTTTTATTACAAATCCTCAAGGCTAAATGTCGAGACAACGAAATATTGTGAAACGTTCTTTACTTTTTTTATATCATGCCCGATGCATTTAAAAGACTAAATTAGGGTAATATAAATAACAATAAAAGTTCTACCTGTGTGGTGGATCTTTTCTAAGCATATCATCCACATTTATAAAATTTATGGTTCCCCCATTGCTATTATAAAGACATTCTATACGTTAAACACAATCCGGATTTTATCAACGGATGAAATTTTAAAAAAATAGACAGTATGAGTATGTCTATAGTTAAAAATAACCAATAACCTTCTTCAACAGTTTTTTTGGTGAATATTATACAATATAATTATAGTTGTTTTAATGTGATGGTTCTACATGATAGGTCATACCTAAGTAATGAGTCAAAATCTCGTTATTGAGCAACATGACGTATTCGGTGACATAAACAGGTCAACTAAGGCGGATTCATGCAATGTTACCATTACTTCTTAATTATATAATTTCTTTTACATTAGAAATAGTTAATTTCTATAGTTTCCTACATGATGTTCAAGCAACCACAATTACATTTTAGCATTAAGAAGTTCTACGTTCAACTAAAAATTATAATTACATCATACTTATATTTAGTGAAAACCATGAAATATCATGCGCCAAAAATGTTTCAGCTCTCATTCCCAGGTTTATTTTGATTTATGCTTTGGTAGTTTGCATAATGTTATCTCTGGTTTGCATTGTGATTGAACAATAATAATAAAATCGCCTGAAGCATTTTTGTTAATAGTTTTCCAAAATAATAATGGACAATGGACCAACGAACATTAATTGACTAGGTAGACTCCGTTTCACATAAGAGGAACCCGATATTGATGTTCAGATATTTTTATGTGCAGCTTCTCCGCGCATACAGCTGCAGCTTCTAGACTCTAGTGGGCTCTTCTTATGTGAAACGGAGTCTACGTCAATATACTTATCTATATGATCAAAAACACTGAGAGTTGAAGAATAAGCAAGCAAAGCAAAATGCTTGGAACAATTGCCAGCGTAAGGAACTGCTCAAGTAATGAAAATGATCCATTATTTTAATTTTTCCAACTCAACACCAAACGATTTAAATATGACATTCATCAATTGCCAGTCTTGTCACTCTTGGAATATTGTTGGAGTGCTTTACAGGGCTCTTGATATCCTAGTATAAGGACCTGTTACTATTTCCTTTTTTGTTTTTGGCCCAGTATAATAAGCGAGGCCCCTCTCGCGGTGAAAGTGATATCGTTGATAACAACGTTTAGCGAGAGTTCGAAGTCCCGTTAGACCAACCAACTAACCATTAGTACCTTAAAATTGTCCCGTTTTATAGTCTGGCTTCAAAGATTAAGCTTGAGTTAGCCTATAGGCATGTTCCAGACCAATTCTTCGTACACTTAGATGAAGTTGAGGAAAGTGCTGGCGCGCAATTTCATTGTACGCATGCGAGTCCTTTCAACATTTTTTGTTGTTGTTGTCCTTTGTTGCTTTGTCTTGTTCCATCAAGCTAGCGCAGCATCCGTATTAATTGACATTGACACTAGGCACTCTGTATACATCAATTAAAATTTAAGCTTAAGAATGTGTGACAATTGTAAATAGGTATACTTCAACTTTTACAAAATGTTAAACTTAATATAATTTTTTTTGTTAAAATAGACTTTGTTCTCAAACTTTTTGACGAATAAACATAAAATGTAATTGACCAGTAAGTTATCTTTTGTGGCATAAAAAAAGTAGTGATATCATTTCATCATAATATAATTATTTTTGTATTAATCAGTTGCATAAAGAGAAAAAAAAAACATTTACTCGAATGATATGATACTAGTTCACTGGTTATATCCAGTTACGAAGCCAGTCATTGATCAATATTCCTTTTCTTATCTGACCTATTTGACCAGAAAAATCTTGAAACTGGATTTCGCCGGTTAATGTTGATATTATTTAAAGTCACTTTAATAAGAATCGACATATGAACATTATCAACTTTGTCCCCTGCGATAAGCTAATTGTTTTGTCAACAGTGACTTACTTAAAGGGGGTAATTAAATAATGATATTTGCGATGTAGGTATTGGATTGTATTATAATCCGAAAATGAAAGTATTTTTGACTGCTATCTCTTGTGGACAGTTTGTGAATATAAATAAATGGAGGGCATAGCCCCGTGTACAGGGTTATTCATTATGTAACTCGGTAGTTATTTGAGATATGAAAAAAAGTCAATCATGGAAGTTTGAATTGGTCGGCTGCAGTTTTTAGAATGGGGGTGTGTTTGGAAAAACACTTCGACACGTCGATTTCTATTTTTAAATGCACATCTTTTAAAAAAAAAATTATATAGGGTTTGTTATGTTACAGTGGCCAATATAGCTTTCCTATTTTGAAGGCAACCCACTTTATATCTATTATCTATTTTTTGGATTCTCCAGAAAATTCTAGACATAATTCATGTACAATGTCCCATGTCTATCTATAACTGTTTCGGAAAATTTAGGTGTTTTCAAATGTATCCCTTTGTTGGATATGATAGTGAATCATTTATATATATAATAGGAAAATAATTGGTCCAAGGGCTGTCCCTTGTGGGACTCTACATGCAACTTTTCTGGAATCGCTGATGACCCAATCAATGTTCAAGAATTGTACTGTATTAATTAAGTAAACCTTAATAAAATTGTAACTTATTGCTCTAATACCATAAAATTTCCTTTTTTTAAGTAGTTTAATATGATTCACAGATCAACAAATATACACAAGGACTGTATTTTTTATCTGTAGCCTCATAAATATCAGTGGTAAGCAAACAAATCGCAGTTTATTAAATAATTTACAGAACCCTCAACCTTCTGAATATATCTGTTTCTTAAACGAATCCTCAATTCAGCTGCCCTTCTTCTCCATGAATAATAAAATTACCAATATGGGATACATCGTTGACAAGGTGGAGCCGCACTTGTAACTCCAAATGTGAAAATCTTCTATTACAATCATTCTAGTTGGAAAACTTTATGCGATATTTCATGCCAATAGAGAAAATGTAAAACATTTGCTCATATCAACTGATTCATTGAACTGAATTGAAAGTTTGCGCCAGGCATATCCAGCAAAACTAATACTGATATTTATTAAGCAGAGACTATCATAGCTATACAATTCATGAGCAATTATACGTACAGTTATTATGGGAACCTTCATATGGGATAGAGGAAAATGAGTGAGCTGATGCAGCATCTGAAGCTGCAATTCAGGACCCTGTGCCTGCGAAGTCACGAGAGCTACGATGCCATACATCAAAATATATATTAATGCACCGATTAACAACGCTTGGCAACGCCAGTGGTCCCAATCTCACGATTAACTTAGAGAAGTGAAAAGAACAGTTGAACCGTGAAGTGTAGTTCCAGAAACTAGAAAAGAACAAGCTATCCTGACCAATAGGTCAAACCCGATTATCTAATGAACACTTATTTCGAAATCCAATCAATCCCGCTTTACAATGTGTCAATGGCGTCAATGCCCCTCTACAGTTAGGCAGTCCACAGTATTCATAGAAGAGTGACATTTAACATTTCACCTACTATGTACCTTTTGCTCGAAGAAAAATGCAATATGGAAGACTTGGTAGCTTATCTACGTGCTATTCAGATTCTGCAAAAAATTTAAACGTTAACTATTAAAATTGTTTGAGTTTTTATACCTGTAGTACTATATAGTATTTATTTATTGCTATAACATTTACCAGCGCCAATAATATCCTGAAGAGCTGATGCGCTCTATTTTTCTAAAAAATAAGGAAAATAACATTGTGATCAATACAAAGCTGATGGTGCTTTCCTGAATTACATAAACATTCAAAAATAATAATAAGTATTGTTGTTTTTGATGAATTTCATCCTGCAACTTATTTTCAATTGTTCGAAGGTTATAATTATTATTAAAATTAGTGTTGTCCTTTAAAACACTCCTTAAAAGAGAATCTAGATAAGTCGAATCAGGAGTACTATACGGCTACTGTAATATTCTATCCTTGCTGGCTTCTATCCTTGCTGGTAATTTCTCACTAATATGAAAGATTAAATCTCAGCAGGGATCAAATAAAGTTACAGGAATTCCCACCGGTAACTGCACCGTAAAAGAGCACATGCATACCAATGGATGAGTATATTTGTCGGTTGTGCATGGAAGAAGAGGAAACAGCCCCATTTATATTCAAAGGCGAAGCATTGACTGGAAAGAGAAACTCCTGGGACTACTTGAAGCCTCTGATTGGATGTACCGTCAATAAACCAACCAGCTTTTATTAAATTATCTGATAAGAAGACAATGAATTTGGACATATCTGTTTATTACAATACTAGCGAACATTCACGTAGCTATAGCTTTTACATGGGGAGGGTTTTGGTTTTTTCCATCTGATAGGTTTAGAAGGGGAAAGCTTTATTGAAGGCGCCGCCTGAGGCAAAAAAAATCGAGTGCCACGACCTAAAGCAATTTTTCAAGTTCAAGAAATAATGTTAAGTTTTTTTTTTAATTATTTATTTGACTTGGCTACATCTAAGGGTATTTTTAAACATCGTTTTTCGTTTTGCCCCCTTCTGCTGAAATGGTTATAACCATGTATATATATTTTTTAAAGGAGCCGTCCCTTCGCCGGCACCACCTCAGCCTTTTGTGCTTATTGTGGATTCTCCTAACATTCTGACTACAGCCTATTCAGCCAATTCGCTCATACAGGTTCTTTACTGGTTGGTTGTAAAAGTCTTCTGGAGTCATTTGGGGTCTTCCATTTAGTTTTTGCCTCCTGTGGTCCAGCGTCTCACAGTTGTATAATATGTGTAGAGCTGTTTCAGTGTCCTTTTTGCATCTCCTGCATGTGAGGTCTCCGTTATACAGCCCTATTTTGTTCAGGTGCTCCTTTGTGGGAAAGTCTCTGGTAAGAAGCCCCGTGATGGTGCGTAGTTTGTTCCTGCTGATTGAGAGCAGTTCTTTTGCTACTTTTTCTGATGGTTCTTTTATAAATTTCTTCCCATGTATTTGCCTGGGCGTATTCTTCCAGTGTTTATTGTGTTGTTCTTTCACCCACCCTTTCAACCATGACCTCGTTAAGCATCTGGGGATGCCCACAGCAGGTTCGAGTCCGTTCATCAGTCCTGCTCTTGCAAGCTCGTCAGCTTTTTCATTGCCAACGGTTCCTTTGTGACCTGGGACCCACTCCAGTGTTACACTGTTCCGAGTCGCCAGTCTTCTAAGTTCTTCGCCGCATTCCCATACCAGCCGAGATGTTACCTGTATATTAATTTGGGAGCACCTATTTTAAAAAGTGATAGATGATTGGAAATTGAAGCTTTTATCAAAACAGAAAATCAATCTCACAAAAGTAAATTTAACCTCTTTAGCTAAATTATTCACAATTGTTGAGGAATCTATTTCTATGGGGAGGGTTTGAACCCCCAAACCCCCCCTTATATACGTCCCTGCTAGCGGACCCAACAGACGTTGTCCTGTCTTGTCTTACCATATTATACAAATTTTGACCATTTATATTTTTCTTTCAATTTTTTGGATAAACAAATTATTTACCCATTTTTGACGACCGAATGAAAAAAATTTAAGCCAAATGCCATCAAATCGTCCCATCCGTTTAGGAGTATGAACCCGATTGCAACGCGCCACCTATCGTGACAAATTATGAATCTAAACCATCCACTTACTTACTCAATCAGGGACAAAAAATTAGTTGTGAATTCGATTGCAACGCCACCTAACGGAACTACTTGTGAATCTAAACTAACCAGTTAGGTACACAAATTCACGCAAAAAGTTCAATCTAAATCGGTCCAGCCGTTTATATATGTATAATACATTGCACCCGTGCGAAACCGGGGCGGGTTGCTAGATATACATATAAACTTTTCTCTTAAAACACTCTATCTATTGCTGAAAACTGCATTAGAATCCTTTGAATAGGGTAAAAGATCGAAGCTAACAAACAACGGAAGCAACTTCATTTTATAATATATTTTTACACCTTGGGTTGGTATTAGTAAGAATTTCTAAGGATATCTAATTTTTCCTAGTAATTCGAGTAAATATAGCCTATCTTTCTTGGTGATAACGTAGCTTTCTAACGGCAAAATAATTTTTGAAATCGGACCAGTAGTTTTTAAGATACATACAAAAATACAAATATCCTTTTTATAATATTACTCAGTATAGATAGAATAGATATAGATTAGTCGCAATTGTACAGCGTGTTCCAGAACGCCGTGTCAAATCAAAATTACATTTCAAGGATGGGACTATTTAGGCAGCAAAGTAGCCTGAACAACAAAATAGTTAGATCAGGACATATATCCATTAAGTACACCATAAGTGGAGCCATTTTAGATATGAAAACAGAATATATGGCAACTAAACTTCTCTCCAGTCCTAAATATGAGATAAAAATACCTCACAGAAAGGGCTGGCAAGACCCAAACAGACTGAAGTTTCCCCGAGGAGAGACCTGGTAGACAGACGGGTCACAGACTGGGGAAGGGACAGGAGCAGGGGTGTATAGTGAAATGAGAAATACAAGATGCTCCTTCTTATTAGGAGAATATACCTCTGTATTTCGGGCAGAGATTTACGCTATCCTAGAATGTGTCAGAATTAACAAACATAGGACTGACACTTATAGGATAAACATACTAACTGACAGCCAGGCAGGCCTTGCAGCTTTAAACAGCCGCAAGGTAACATTCTGAGTGGTAAAAGAATGCCAGAAAGAACTAAATGAACTACCAGACCACATTAAGGTAAGATTAGTGTGGGTGCCGGGACATAACGGTATTTCTGGAAATGAACAAGCTGATGAACTCGCGGGAAGAGGTTCAGCAACAGCATATGTTGGACCAGAACCAGCTCTTGGGACCACAAAGAAGGTAGTCCGAGGGCAAATACAAAAATGGGTACCAAGCCAACATATAATTCAGTGGAGGAACACTGCAAAGCAGGTATACAGTAAAACCTTCATGTGTAAAACGGACCGAAGAACTACTGAATATCAGTAGAAAACAGCTAAGAATTACTACAGGTTATCTAACGGGTCATACCCCGGTAAAAGATCACCTGCATCAAATAGGGTTATATAACGGGGACCTCAGCTGCAGACTATGTGGCATGGAGATCGAGACCGTGACCCATATCTTGTCTGACTGTGAGGCACTGCACTCGAGGAGACGGGCAATCTTCGGAGAGGCCAATGTGCCACCTGAAGTATATGGCACACATCCAATGGACCTATATCGTCTACTCGAAGGTACGGGGATAACTGAATGGGTGGACTAAATGTTGGAGTAGAACTCAATAAGCCAATAGGCTGCAGTGCTCCCGGCATCAGAACGGCTTCCAAAACACAAAAAAAATTTATAACATTCTTTCAAATGGGACACCTTGTATTTTACTCCAAATTTGAATTCTACTCGACTTCTCCATTGCAATGATATGAGGCTGTAATAGGTTATACAGGTATTTCGAAAGTTATGACCACTTCTTCCTGAAAATCGTAATGAATTCAACGCCTTGTATACTTTAAACTGTACAATTTAAAATTAATCTTTCTCACCCATACGTCTGTGATGGTCATCTATCACCACAATTCAATCAACCTGCTTCGATCTAAGAAACAGTATACAGGGCGAGTCCAAACTCGAATACATTACTTTCACAGTAAATGAAAGTCACTTCACTATGTATACTTCAAATTTATTCAAGAAATTTTAAAACTCACTCCAACTAAGTTTTGATATCATCTTAATTATCCTTATATGATCTTGCAAATTTCACAGATTACAACCACTTCACTTAGTTCGAAATTATTTATAAATAGGTCTAATGGTAGATTACAAATCCAACGGGAAAGAGTTTCTTTTCTGTGCAGAGCACTGTTATAACTCGACACAAAAAAGGTTTGTATAGGTACTATTTTATTTATATGCATTGATTTTTTTCGAAATCGTTGCATAATAGCGAATTAACACATGTGACTTTTTTAAATACCTCATAGCTTTTGAACTGTGAAATTTGTCCAAAAACTCACACTGAAATTTCACCTGTTGCTCCTTCCACGTTGAACACTTATGATAAGGGTTATACAGAATGGAAAGCCTCAGTTATCTTGAAAACGGATCTCACGATTTTTATAGATTTTCCAAAATCATTTCCATATTTAAATTTCACTCCTCTGTAAAATATACTATGTTTGAAGTTCGTAGGAAGAGATGCTCAAAATACTGATCCTGACAGCGTCATCTGCAAATGGCCTAGCTCCATTAGGAGAATCTTTTGGATACAGGTGCAGCTTGCGTTTGGCAGATGGATTATGGAAAGCCTGAACATAAGTTTGGACCGCTAGCGCTAAGTTTAATGAATAGTGAAAGATTATTTTGTGATTATATTGTTGTGCGATGGCAAAGAAAGAAAATAAAGATTCGATAATGGTCCATAAAAGGTTCAAAAGGCAATCAGATAAACAAGTTAGATGTATGAATTTGTAATAAGAAAAAATGCTCCAAAAATATCTGACTACACCTATTACGAATTTGCTTTTATGATTATTATTGGCGATATTCTATATTCCACTAGCATCAAAAGGTTAGGTTAGGTTCTATGTGAGTGGGGCCTTCTCGCCACCTCCACTGCGTCCTTAGGTCTATTGTGGCTCACCCCTAGGGATTACAATTCACCCCACAAGCCTGTGCTTCTAACCGAATCCATGGTTGCATTTGGTGATACTTTTTTGAAGTCGTTCGGCAGAAAAAATAAAAAGATGATACATTTTTTTACTCAATAATTTTTCAAATATTTCATTATTAATTTCTTATGCCCATTTTGCTAGTTCCCTAATTACACATGTTTCATTTAGGTACTATTCCCGAAATAGTTATAATAATAATCTTGAATACC
>CAJUYI010000013.1:464495-500904 GCA_910591695.1 Galerucella pusilla | reverse complement strand
GAATGTTAAGCTTTTCCTACCCGGTAAACAATGTACTATTTTTTAAAAGTTCATATTTCAATTATGAAAACGAAAACACGCAGGAGATTAATCTACCATGTCTATATTTTAAGCTATATTAACCAGACTCACAGTTATAATAAAACTAATGCAAAGCAATTTTGTGTTTGTGTAATGCTGACTTCTCTTATGAAATACTTCTACTTTTTGGAACTTTAGTTCTTTACGTCAGGTTATGTTTGAGCGACCAGGGGTCGCGACGCAAAAGATCTGTCCGTTACGCGTTACAATACACTACGTTATGTTACGTTGCTTCGTTGTGTGCCTTGCTTGCGTACTTGTGATCTCTCCTTAGTCTCTCTCTCGTTTACGAAGCAGCGATTCATATGCTCTGGCCGGGATTCGAACCCGAGCCGCCCGCGTGGAATGCGAGCATTCTACCACTGAACCACCGATGCTATATTAAAATTCTATGCAAAGCTGGTATTCGCAGTGCTGGTGATCTACTTGAATTTGTTCGGATAAATTTTTACTATTATTTCCATAGTTTTTTTTGCGCGATTAAGGGGTCTAGCACATTTACTTTTCGAAATACAGAGTGTTGAAATTTTGAAAACTTGAATGTTTTAATTTGACAACTTTAAAATGGATGGATAAATTGATTTGACATTTGGCAGGCTGTTTTTAAATGTAAAAGGGCATATTTTGATAGGAATAGTAGTTTGTGCAACTAGTGTGGATATGATGGCCATATCGCACGAGGACAAAGTTTGAGCACGACGCTGTAGGCGGAGTGCTCAATCGTTCAAGTGCGATATGGACAATCCACACGAGTCGAAAAATTTCTATAAACTGTAATATAACTTCAAATTGAAAATTTAACAATTCAATTTTATGTTTCCACTAATTTTTGTGTGGTAAACGTACAGTTCTTGAATGTCCAATTTGTGTAATGCTACGGTTTCCCTTTTTAAATATACGATGCTGTTATAAGTAGATGCTGCCAGTCGGACTCCCTCATGAAGGATACCGTACCATTATCTATAATAATGAATATTCTGCTAAATATTTCAAACGTCTACCTGTTGTCGTTATTAATATCAAGCAGAATAATTATTTGAAAATAAAATTAACAGTGAAAAAATTCCTCACGGGGAATCGAACTCGGGTATACCGCGTGAGAGTCTGGTATGCTTACTACTCATACACCAAAGAATATGCAAATCGTTTATCTATAACGTCAAATGTATTACATAATTTTTTCTTAAAAGGAACTAAAGTTCCTACCGTGTGTCCCGCGACACGTTCTACCTTTTTCTTTTATTTTTTGGGAATCAAACCCAATGTTTTTATTTTTTTTTTATTTCGACGTTCCGGTATCGTTCCAGCTACCGTTGTCAAGATTAATTAGTTATCAAATAATTTTAGGTCCCTATCTGACACAACGAAAAAATTTGACAACGGTACTTAGCTGGAGTGCTACCGAAACGTCGAAATAAAAAATATAAAAACATTATTGTGGTTTGATTCCCAAAAAAATAAAAGAAAAAAGAATAAGTAATGCCACAAGGAACATACAGAAGATATTGAAATACTTCTAGTTTTTATTGTATTATTTTACATAATTATGATAATTATTAGTGTTCAAACATTCAAAATAGAATTTAAAGAAAACTATGATTTTTACTGACGACCTTCATTGTAACAACCACATGAAGCTAGGACCGTGTCGTAGGTACCTAATTGCAAAGTCGTGTGGTGCCTCAAAACTAAAAAAAAAAGATGAAGCAACAAACAACATTGTCAAAACATAATTTACAATGAAAAAAAAACAGTTAACAGGGCACGCTCTAGACTTCATGTCACCACGTACAAACAGGTAATTTGCCTCCAGATTTGAGAAAATAATTATGTTTAATCCGTTTAGTTGAAAAAATATATGTTATACACAATAAGCATTTGAAAGGTGAAAAATGGCCAACCCATTGTAGCTTAACGGAAAAAATTCTTGATCAATTTTAATTTGTAAAAATGTTTTCCAAATTTTTTTGTTTTCACATTTTGTTGAATTATATTATTTCATTTCAGATATAAAATGCTGGTCCACGTCCGGACACATACCAACGAAAAACCTCACAAATGTTTTCAATGCGAAAAGTCCTTCTCTAGAGCGGAAAATTTAAAAATTCACTCAAGATCCCACAGCGGCGAAAAACCTTACGTTTGTCCTGTTCCAGGATGCAATAAGGCTTACTCAAATTCGAGCGACAGATTTAAACATTCTAGAACGCATCAGGTTGATAAACCATACCAATGTAAAATACCTGGATGCTCTAAAAGGTATACCGACCCTAGCAGTTTAAGAAAACATGTTAAAACTTACAAACATTTTGTTAACGAAAAGACTAAAAGTATGGAAGCTAATTCGATCGAACATAAAGTAGAAGACAGGTTATCTAGTACAGAACCTTTGTTCCGAGAAAATGTCATCAGACATCCTTGTAACTGTAATAGAGCATGTTGTATAACCAAATGTATGAGCAGTAGGTCTGAACTGTTTAAAATAGGAAATTTAATTAATATCAAAGAAAGCGAAAATACACCTACTTGGAATACACTTATGGAACCATTTGTATCAGAACCAAATAATTGTTGTATACCACCATATGAAGAAATGCAAGTAGATGGTCCGTTAGATTTAAGTTTACATAGAAAAGAATACTGATTGTCGATAATTTAAATAAGTAAGAATTTGTAGACTGATATTAATTACTGTGTGAGTTTTTTTTTAATTACTTGGATGTACGTTTTTACTGTAAATTAAGAACATGGCAATAACAAAATGTGATATTTTTATTTATAATGTATTGATTTTTAATAAAAAAATAATGAATCATGACTGAAATATATAATTTCCTCGAGTACCTGACAGACCCTGTACTGTTCTAATCTTGCCTTGTAACGTTTTCATTTTAATTGAAAAATATCACACTAGTATGTATTTTGAGTCAAAAATCTGATAATCATGTTTATTTATTCTCCATATGCGAAATTTCATTGAAATAGTTGCATCCGTTTAAGAGGAGTTCAGTGTGAGCCAGATTTCAGCGCCAGCAGCCGCGACCAATTGTGAATCTAAACCATCTTACTCAAACGCACACAAAAATATCACCTCATTAAAATCGTTTCAGTCGCTTAGAAAGAGTTCAGTGTATAATTCCACCTACCGGAACCCATTGTAAATCTATGCTCACACAAAGTTTCATTAAAATCAGTCCAACCGCTGTGCTTTTGAGCTCAATTATTGATATAGATTCGTAACTATCAGCTTAGAACAGAATAATCTAGTTTAGGATTATGGACATACGAAAATACTCGTTTGAGATCATTAAAGGAGGTGTCTCCTAGTGTCACCTTCCTGGAAACTCTATACAGACATTTGAAATTTCTAAAGAATATTAGGGTTATTTTTTCTGTTGGCTCCTGATATATCTACAAAAACAACAAAATTTTTAGAGTTTTTGTTTAAATTGATGTTAAAAATATGTGTATATATGCACGAGATTAAATCATCAGACATTTTGATATGTGTAAAGTTCAGCAAGATAATAAATTAAGTAAACATGATATATTTAATTGCTAGGAGCAAACACCAATAGCAGACTATTAAAAAGATTTGCAAATATGAATAAAAAGCAATTAAATAGTGTATAAAGTGTAAATTGTGTCTACAATCCGGTGTCATTGTAATATTCGCTAGTCATAATACATAAACAAATAACACATTTTTCAAATAAAAATAGAGTTTATAGTAAATGTGTCACGACAAAAGTCACTAAAAGTAAACAATCATAAATAGGGTTATCTAAATTATCTGTTAACAAATATTCGAACTATTGGTAGCGTCGGAATATATTTTTTAATTTAAAATACCAAAAATATATTTAATGAATTAGGTTACAACAATCGATCAAAAAACTGGAGGAATGGTCCAAAAAACAAGACTGCCTACCAGAAATAAAACTGTACAACCAAAACCTGAATTATGTTCAAGAAATGCGCTTCCTGGGTATGATTTTCGATTCAAGATTAACATGGAATAGCCACACTGATTCGAACAAAACTAAATTATGGTTCTATCGTATACTCCTCCGCTAAAAAGAACATTTTAAAACAATTAGACATCATACAAAATAATGCTCTAAGAATCGCTCTTGGAGCGTACAGAACAAGTCCAGTTGAGAGTTGGTACGCAGGGGCTAACGAATTTCCACTAACAATCAGGAGACACAACCTAAGCTTACGATATGCAGCCAGACTAGCATCGAATCCAAATAATCCGACGTAAACCTTCTCTGATAATTATCATAATATATTCAATAACCACCCTAACCTGCGATTATCTTTCAGTAAAAGAATAAGTGAGTTTAAAAACATTTTTCCCAGCGTAACCCATAATAAATATAGTTACCCTCCACCTTGGACCATTAAGATTCCTAAGTGCAACCTAGATCTATTACAATATTCAAAATCTCAAAAGTAGTTTGGCAGACCACTACAGTATGTACAAAGATGCATCGAAGTTTACGGAAATCGAAGCGACAGGTGCAGCAGTTGTTACCGAAGTATCCACTCAAAAATTTTGCTTACATAAGGATTGTTAAATATACTCTAGTGAACTGTATGCAATATCAAAGGCACTACAACAAATTCCTTTTCAAAACCAAACTAGGGCAGTTATCTACAGCGATTCCCTTAGTGCAGTGCAAGGTATACAAAAATTGTATCCGAATCATCCCATTTGAGCTCAAATAAAAAAAGACTTGCTCACCATACAAAATTCAAATAAAGAGGTGAACATTATTTGGATTCCATCACATATCGGAATTATGGGCAATGAAAAAGCCGACCATATGGCCAAAGAAGCATGTACATTAGACAATCTACATGTACAAACTAGTTCAATTGAAGAAAATTGAAGAACAACAAGCTGCAAAAACTTAATCCAGACTTATTACCAAACGAGACAAACCCAGCAGGTCGGCGCAACCAAGTAGTTATACATCGTCTAAGAATTGGACATACGAAATTAACTCACGAACATTTATTGAAAAAGGAACCAGCGAGTACCTGTTACGTGTGTGATCTGCCAATGACCGAGGAACATTTAATAGTCGAGTGCCCACTATATCATACAGAAAAGAGTAGTCTACAAAGTGTCAAGTGACCTTAAGTGTGCGTTAGACAAGAAAAACTATACCGGAACAATCAATTTTTTTAAAGCGATAGACTTATTTAAGCGAATTTAATTTTTTATTCTAGTGACCTACTTATAAATTTTAATAAGCAGCATACTGACTAACCAAAAAACACTATACCACCGCTAATAACCTATCATGGTTGATGCGGGTTAAGAAAATTAAAAAAAAAATTAGGTTACCGTGTAATTAAAAACTGTTTTTATCTCTAATTTACCTATCCGAAATTACCGCCTAGATTGCTTAGACTGCAACGTCTTAGGTCGGATAGAAAATAAAGGAAATGGGCAGATATGGGATTATCGATGAAATAAATCAACCCATTTTAAAAACTTTAGCGTATGTCGATCAATATGGAAGTACGAAACCAAAGTATACACAGCGTCGGAGTCGAGTAGACACACTTAGTTGAGTATTAATTATATCTTTTTGTTGCGGATCGCGAAAAATTTCACAATTTGAAAAATGTCTCGGACTATCAAAGATCTTAGCTACCCCTGTAATAGTATATTTATTTTCACGATCTAAGAAACTGACTTGACTTGACTTGGGCTAGAGATGCAATAAAACCATAAAACTTTTCGGACACCATGCAAAGCCGGCACCTGCAAATAATACATTGCAATAAAATAAAGTATTTATAATAAGAAAGACCCAATAGTTTTATAGAGTGTTCAGGTAATAAAACGACTCTGGCACGAATAATACTTTTATGGCTAGGAACTAGCCAAACGTTACACCCATGCTCAATCCCTTAAGAGATGGGATGGAATCAGAGGATGCAGTCCTGCCCGGATCACCTTAGGCGACCCTGGGAAGCTGGCGCCGAAGAAATATTTGGCGATGACCAGGAAAAACCTACGTTTACCAGTAGGATTTCTGACTGGCCACTGTCAACTAAGGAAACACCTCCATACTATGAGGCTAGTGGACACACCTCTATGCAAGATGTGTGAACAGGAAGATGAAACTGTCAGGCATGTCTTATGCCATTGTCCGGAGTTAACGTCAATAAGAGAGTGTGTGTTCGGTGAGTCTTGGCCTACACCTGCCGATATAAAGGAGATGTCTCCTAGTGACCTGTCCACCTTCCTGAGAAGGACAGGATGGACAATGACCTAGGAGGACAACTCCTCGGGAGGATGTACAATGGATCACATGTGGCCTAAGTGCTGTGAGCCTACACTCACCCTCCCTACTCTACAGATACAGAATACTTTTATGGCTTTATTGTATGTAATTATCCCATCTCAGGTCAGGTCAGATTCTTAGATCGTGAAGAGAACTATCTATATCTCTAATAAATACATTTGTTACTCCCATTTCGATCGATTCAACAAGGCTTTTCATATTCCAAATATTTGACAACTTACAATTGAGGATTTAGTATCTTTCTTCTTCTAGTGTTACATTAGTCAGCCAGGCCAGTCAGAATCAACAATGAAGTTGTGACTATTAATATTTATATTATTGAAGGAAACCTGCCAAGAGTTAGAGACAGCTGCGAAGTGCCAACATAAATCGATCTCCTCTGATTGGATAGAATTATATTTATCGCCGACATACATCCTTATTTTGTTCATATGTGAGATTGGTTCACCGAAAATTCACAACCTATTCAAGAATAACAAATTTGGTTCACGTGTAAATTTTACAAGGTGAATCGTTTTACTAACGAATCAATTAACGCTTTCAAGAATTGGCACCCTGACCAATCTGGATCTGGAACATAGAGCTAAAAACTAAGATTGTCGACAACTTCACATTTACACTAGTGACATATTTGCAATATAAGCTGAACAATTACATAACATTTTCATTTTAGAACTTTAGTTCTTTACGTTAGGTTTGAGCGAAGCGACAGGGGGTAATTCGCAAAAGATCTGACCGTAATGTTCTCTCTCTCTCTCTCTCGTTTACGAAGCAGCGATTCATATGCTTCGGCCCGGACCGCCCGCTGGCAGGCGAGCATTCTACCACTGAACCACCGATGCTACATTAAAATTCTATGCAAAGCTGGTATTCGCAGTGCTGGTGATATACTTGAATTTATTTGGATAAATATTTTTACCATTATTTCCATAATTTTTTGCAAGATTGATCTTTTTTAGAACTTTAGTTCTTTACGTTAGGTTGGAGCGACAGGGGGTCGCGTCGCAAGAGATCTGACCGTTACGTTGCTGCGTTATGTGTTTACGAAGCATGGATTCATAGGCTAGAGAAAACTGTAATTCCGCCATATATCGATGTCTCGGGTTAAAATTTTACACAAAGGTTGATAATATAATAGTATAATAATAGATTGTTGATAATCGATTAGGAGATATACCTTACAGTTACGCACGTCCGTTTTAAACTAAAAAAAAAGTGTTGAAAAGATTTTAAATAAATCGATAGATTGAAGAAAAAACCGAGAACAGAATTTTGTAACGAAATAATTGATCTACTACTCTACAACTACAACTTAATGATAATCGATTGTTAATCGATCAATAATAATCGATTATAGATTGATTAATAATGATCGATCGTTGATCGATCAAGAATAATCGATTATCATTCAATTGATAATAATCGATTGGAAATATTCGAATATTCAACGATTATATACAATCGGGCATTAATCGATTGTTGATGAAGGATTGATGATAATCGATTGAGGTTGATCGATTGTTGATAATCGATTGATGATAATCGACTATTTAATCTATTGTTGATCGATTAGGAATAATCGATTATATATGGATTGTTAAATGAAGTTTCATCCAGAGTAAAATAAATTCTTACATTAATATATATGTGTATTTATTAATTGATTCGAAAAATTTGATTATTGCTTAAAAGGAACTAAAGTTCTTACCGTGTGTCCCGTGACACGTTCTTCAATTTTTATTCTGTTAATCTGAAGACAAAACTTAAGATAATTAAATTACAATTTTGGATTACCATTTTGTCACTTATTCATATTACCTAAAAAGCTTGGTGTTCAGTTCCAGCTACCAATCTTATATTATATGCAAG
The DNA here is from genome assembly GCA_910591695.1 of Galerucella pusilla. Classification (NCBI taxonomy): domain Eukaryota; kingdom Metazoa; phylum Arthropoda; class Insecta; order Coleoptera; family Chrysomelidae; genus Galerucella; species Galerucella pusilla. The sequence goes on along the minus strand of CAJUYI010000013.1, from coordinate 492,625 downwards.
TAGCGTTGCCAGTTTAGAATGGTTGATACTTTCTAAGGAATAAATAAATTTTGCATTTGACTTATAACACGGGATAAAGCCGTATTTTGTGGGAGAAAATCGAGATTGGTAATATAATTGACTTTTGTAGATCAACAAAATAATATAGTTCAAGACAAAATTTTGACATATTACAATCGGCAATAAATAAAATCTACACTGCTTTCGATTTAACAATTATTGGTATTTAACATTTTTGCCGACAAAAATTGGGAATAACTTTTACACATAAGTACATTTGGCAACAGCGGTTAAAATGGAGGGCACTGAACACACGTCCATCGCTGACTGCGCACAATTACTCTTCTCTCTCTTTCAAGTAATTTTTATAATATATTCCTTGTCGTACTTGTGTAAATCGTATGTCGCGAATAGAGCAATCTGTATGATATTTCAGCATGTTGAGTTTCCTGCGCATTTCTCCAGACGAGCCAGATATTAATTGATATTATGAAATCCAAAACAAATGAATTGAAAAGTATATTTCCATGAACAACTATATCTTTGGACTTGACATGTCTAGACTTTTATATAATATGGGGAAGATCGAACTCGAACAACCACGTGATAAGACATGAAACAACGCAATAAATAGTAGGTATATCCATAGTTGAGATTGAAGCAGCTGATATGTCTACTCGCGAAATATTAAGTTTTTGAGTGGACAATGATGGATAATAATTTTCACACATTCAAGTTGACATAAGTAGTACTGTATGTAATATTCTTTTAATATTTTCAAGTTGTAATAATAATAAGGAGGTTCAACACAGACCAATTATTTTTATGCAAACGTGCCCTGCACCTATTACAATTAAAAGTATATACAATTTTTAAGATGTAATTGGTCTATACAGCGTGTCCACTGATGGAGTATCCTATAGGAGTATAGGTGAAACATTTTTAAATATTAATTTAGTGAAAAATGTTATGCTTGATAAAAAGTGTTGCTTGTTCTGAAACCCCATAAAATGAAATAAAATTCAAGCTTTTCGAAACCCGTCTGTCTCATTTTATGGCCAGTTTTATGTAAACCGGGAGTCTGACTTTTTGACATTTCTTCACATATTGGCTAATATCTCGGGAACCTTGAGGTTTGCAAGGTTCTAGTCTACGCCATTCGATTCAGAATTGAATTTTCTATAAAAAGAGGAATTTTGAAAATTATGAGTCTTCGCGAATTAGTATAAGTTTCGGTGTGGACTTAAAAAAATTTTCAATACCTGAAAATTCTAAAATTCATATCTAAAGTTTTTCGATGTGAAAAATTCCTCATTTTATAGAAAATTCAATTCTGAATCGAATGGCGTAGACTAGAAACTTGCAAACCTCAAGGTTCCCGAGATATTAGCCAATATGTGAAGAAATGTCAAAAAGTCAGACTCCAGGTTTTCATAAAACTGGCCATAAAATGAGACGGGTTTTGAAAAACTTGAATCTTATTTCTTTTTATGGAGTTTCAGAACAAGCAAAACTTTTTATCAAGAATAACATTTTTCACTAAATTAGTATTTAAAAATTTTTCACCTATAGGATACTCCATCCGTAGACAAGCTGTATAAGCTCATTCGATTCATACAAACCAAAGTTAAAGGTGCCTATCCATAAAAACATTCCAACTCTCCCTCGGCCTTTACTTAAAAGAATGAAAGAAAACGTTCTTTTTTTAGTTAACTTATTAAATACCTAGTATAATTAGGCCTATTTTTTTAAAAAACTTGATTCAAAATATTTCTTCTTAGAATATCTGTCAAATTATTTCTTTTCGCAGTTAATTTTGAAATAAAAAATATTTTCAAGAAACAGTACTATTTTTTTTATTATCTGAAATTGTATACATGCACCTCAAAATGTTGTCATTATATCAATACATTATCATCTATTGTGTAAAAATAGTATATCTTGAAATTCATTTTAATAAATCTTAAAACTTCGAAAAAATTACATTTCAGGTTTCAATTGCATATTATATTTAATTAAAATAGTTCATCAGTAAAAATTCTGCTAAATTAATTGACCATTGAGAGTTTTCTGTTTCAGTCCTTCATTTATTATATTTAATGCTTTTAAATCGGCCTGGATGATACTAATCAATTGAGCTATTCCATTTTGCTCCATTTTTAAAAATTGCTTGATTTCTTCTTGAGCTTCGGCATCTAATCTGTAGCTTGGGTTACATTGTTTATGACTTCCAGCCATCATCTTGATGTTGGAAAGAATTTCATTAACTTGACCCTGAAAATATATAAAAATTTCCATGAAAATTTCACACATGTGATTTTTAACCAATCAGAACGTGTATTTCTGACAGATCACCATCGCAACGGATGAATTTTAGTGGAAATTTTTTCCTTGTGGGTACCCAACAGCGAATTATACTGGAAATTTTTTTGACGTTTATAATGAGGGAATATTTTTTTGACAATGTAATTTTTATTTTTTGACATGATAATTTTGATTCAATTTAACTACAAGCTTAGATGTTTTCTAAATTCTTTGGACCATTATGATTAATGTTTATATTAAAAACGCAATTATTATATAAGTACTATGGCAGGTTGATGGAGACGAAAATTGATGTTGTTGGAAATAAACACATTTGGTGTGGAATTTTCTTTCCGAATACCACACAAGGTCAAATTAAATCCGGAAATTTTCTCTCGCTCATGAATATTTTTAGAAAATTATCCCTCGTCTTAGACTCGGGATAATTTTCGAAATATTCATTAGCTCGAAAAAATTTCCGGAAATAATTTGACCTCTAGTGGTATCACTAGTGAAAATATGTTATTCAAGTTGTAACAATTTTTTGTTTCTTTGTAATATAAGCTGTAATAAAAATGTCAAGATATTTTTTAAATGGAGCCAACTGTTTTTAAATATGAATAGATTCCACAAAGTAAAGGTTCACACTGTAGATTCAAGAAATGGATGTGGTGCTTGAAGGAGAAAATATAATAGGATGGAAAAGGACACAGAGACTTCAGTGGTCAGGACATGCTATTATGAGATGAAAACCGATCAAGAAGATAACAGACTGTATTCCAATATAGCCTGAAAAGATACTATACCAGAAGACGCAAAGGCAATGCAAGTAACACACAAAGATAGTGGAGAGTAGAACAAGATAATAAGATTATCCAGTACTAGCAACAGATTGTAAAATAAGAAAAGTATCCACTTCAAATAATGGATCAAAATGCATTGGCTTTATCCATAATCTGCCATGATTGAACAGCTTGATGATGATGATGAATTAATAGAGTTACTGTGTTACACAACGAGAAATTTAAACATTATGTTGTGTATTATGATCAATATATTACCTTAAACTGCTTAGGATTGTTCAATTGTTGATGCATGATTTCAAATCTTCCTCGTAATAGTTCTTCTTCAGGTAATATGGCTATACCAGTTTTTCTTGTGCATTCTTGTTTCACTAAAATCTAAAATACAAAAAAAAGTTTTCAGCATCTTACGAAAAGTGGAAAGATGTTACCAGAATATGTAAATTGATTAAACAAAAATTTAATGCTTCAATACTTGTACTCATTATTGTTAGTTTTTAATATTTCAATGTAAACCGTTGTTGTTACACATCATACTCTTTGACTACATGATGTTTTTACATTTTCAGCACTAAGGATATTCGTAGGGATTTAATTTTATTTTATTTGAAAATATCATAAAACCCACATTACTTACCCGTAATATTCTATGCTGCAATTCGAAAAATTTGGATTTCAACTCTGAAATCTGAGCTACAGAAGATGAATGTCTGGTTTTTAAATGAGTCATATCTTTATTCACTTTATCCAGAAAAGCTTGGTGCAATCCGGTTTGATGTTCCTGGTGTAATAATCTCGATCTTAGGTTGGAGAAACCATTGATGGGAACTGGAATATACTTCTTAGAATTTGGGTTATCGTCAATAGCAGCTTGCCACATTTGCAGATCAATACCTAAGAACATAAGAAATCATAACAAACGTGTACACAGAAGAAGGTATGAATTGCAAAAGAGTATAATTCAAGTAAACATAGAATCAACTTTTCTTTATAGCAGATTCCGATTTATCACTCAAAAGATATGAAAAACACCTTCAATATTGTTATCAGTAACATCTAGTCATTCTAGACCGGTTCCATTGATAAAGAAGATATTGAGGTACCGGAGCAACGACGAATAATAGAATAATTAGAAAAATTGCATTGCAAGCCTCAAGAGTAATAAATTTTCCATTCGATTTCCGCATCTGTAAATATTGAATTGCATGACATGATTTAAAAAAGAACAAATATTTAAGGCACTGAGAATATCAAATATCACAATGAACGTTGATTTCAACAGGAGAATCATTTCTGCAAAATGTTGAATGTTGACCAGAAACGTAAAGGATCATGTTTTTTCCCAACTGAAATGAAAACATTTTTGAACGCAATATTTTACAGTAGGTCTGGATGCGTTATAGATAGTACGATTTTGAATTTGGAGATGGTTTTGGAAAATACAGGGATATTGCAACAAAACGTTTATCTTCGATTTATGATAAAATACTGCGAACTAGTAAAAAAAACGCTCGGGAATACTGCTAAAAATGACAGCTTTGCCGCGCGGCGTATGCACTTATTTACTAAATAATTATCGGATATTGTACTGTTCTTTGATCTACGTAGTTTCTATAACCATATGTATATTTTACAAGATATACTATATATATAGTTAATAATTCTGTTTAGCTTACCTGGAGGTGGATGTTTCAAATACTCTTCTAGCTCAGCTTTGGTAGGTGTAACAAAAGGAGTGATGGAAGTGACCATTACTGTGCTAAGTTGCTGCTTTTGAACAGGTTGATTGAAAAATGTCGCAAGATCCGAAGCTGGAATTTTTCTACTTGTTCCTGTAACTCCTTTTTCTAATACCGTTATTTTTACTTCCGTTTGAGTGTCGGATACAGATTTTATTTGGTGTATTTCAACAGTTAAATTGGGTTTATTACCTAGAATACCGGCTATACCATTTTTAAGAACCTCCTGCTGATTTCTGAAACGATATATATTCTCATATACATACAATGGACAATATTCAGAACTTAATCATACACAATAATCAACATACCAACCAATAGCAAAACGGGATAAGTATGTATATAATGCACCACCAGCACCAACTGACAAGTTGACACTAATGAAAGTCGCCTTGAGGGTGAACAATTATTATTTGGATAGATTTTAGATTTGTAATTTGGTTGTTTTTGTATTGATTTAATGATCATTTTTCTTATAAACAGTCAGATATTGCTTTTAAAATACCTAAGTAATGGAAACAATGACTAAGAAAGCTCCAAATCAAATTTAAATCAACTCAAAGACGATAAAAATGACTATAAGAACCACGTGTTGTGCAAAGAACGCTTGTTTATGACTTCACATGGACTTGACCTATAAAAAGACCCTTTCAGTCGTTCCTATTTTTATCCAGAGATAACATATATAGATATAGATGGGAATATACGCATGGAACCAATAGAGAATCTTCGAATAGACATACGGAGTAGCCTTACAAGGAATTTTCTCTCTATTCGGTAACATAGTTCACATGGTGGTTCAACCCAACCAATAGTGGAGAGAAAAAAGTGTGTAATATCCTCAAAAATAATTTATTTCAACATAGAAGTTTATTATTATTTGGAATGAAGATAGCGAAAATGAGAACAAAAACCAAGTGATTAACTGTCGATTATCAAATCGCAAATGACAAAACATAAGTCACCACAATCAGCTGATAGGTATCATTCGATTGGAAACAGTTAGTTGGTTGTTAACACAATTCTCCCTAGAATTGCGCCTTGCATGTAATAGAAATGGCAGCAATTCAATAAAATTGCAATTGCATCTAATTGCTGAAACTTATCAGTTGGGTCTAAGCTGCGCTTGCTTTCGAACAAAAAATCTTGCGTCTTGCATTGCATTGCACTATGTCAAGCGACCTTTATAACTTTGTATTTTAAAAGTTGGACCAATAGGTACTTTTAAAAACAAACGTATATCCCTACAATAGGAGATTTAGGATCAAAACAGCCAAATTTGGGTTTATAAACCCTGTTAATTACAAAGTTCATTGCTCATTAACAAGAGACTATCTTGCCAATGATATGGAAACAATAAAGTATAGTATGGTCAGAGCTGGGACGACTACAGGAAAATAGTAATCGACAACTGATTCCAATTTTAGTCATAAAATGTGACTACAATTGCGATTACAATTTTAAATTTATCAGTTACACACCTACCTAAATAAATCCTTGTAATGCAATTGAAACTGATCATTAAAAACGACTAACTAGACCAATTTCACAAAAGAAATATTTATTAATTTCTTATATATTATTACTTCTTAATAGAAATAAAACAGAATACAACATAATTGGCGACGATTTGAGGATGATTTCCTCTTTTGGGAAATTTGAGCGTTTGGTCTCACTTGCGCTGATACGACCATAATGAAACTTGATGGTGCAAATTCCTCATAGCATTTATTAATCATCTTCGGGTTTCGGTGTTTTTTACGCCAAAGACAACGATTAATCAGCACACGAAATTCACACTAGTGCATGTGGATCCTGCAATAATGAAAAATCTGTCTAAAACCGGTTCTGCTTACAGATTTCTTTATCTCGCCGACAAATAGTGAAACTGTGCAAATTAATTTTACTCACAACTATAATTAGAGCGTTTATTTATTTGTATATAAATATGGAATATGATTTTTGAGGTAATAAATTCCGTATCTGTGGTATGTATATCAAATGGTGATAAATGTTAGGAATTATTATCATGATTGTATATTGCGTCCATAAAGTGGCCTATGAATATATATTATTATATAAATAAGCTATTTTGATGGAAATTCCCAAAATGGAACTATATTACGCGGAATTTCTAGTTTATAATTTATATTTAAGAATGATTTTTTCTCTCGGTCTCACCAGATATAATTCTATGCGATTTTTGTGCTCAAATCAATAGCAACGAAAAAAACGCAGCGAAACGAATTCAGAATGGTTGTAACGAAATGAGAAATAATATGAAAATGATTGCAAGAATTCTTCACAAAAGCGAATGAAATTGTTCATAAAAACGGAGATGTCCTGTAGCATCAATAGGTTATAGTTCTAATTTTATGTTCAATGTTTTCAAGTTGTCATTTTGTTATAACTTTCTTCAACTAATTATTCTTCAACTGTTTATTTTCGACAGTCATCTTAATCTTAATAATATATATAAATTACGTGTCACATGTTTGTCCGCGATGGACTCCTAAACTACTTAACCGATTTTAATCAAATTTGTACACCGTGTGCAGTTTGATCCAACTTGAAAGATAGGATAGCTTACATATCAATATATAATCACAATATTATTTTATTGCAAATTATTTGTCTTTATCTGTTAGCTCCAATCGATTTTAACAGATGGCTACATCTGTTGACTGGATTGAGTAAGTATTCAATAGATGGCGCGCTATGTCAAACTTCCGAAATTTTCATATAAGCTACAATTTAATAGCATAACCACCACATGTTGTTGAGGCTACAGTATAGGTTAAATTTATTTTGTAGTAAACGAAATACAGTGCATTTTACTTTTTCAATTTTTGGTGTTAGCATAGCCGGCCACGTGTTACTTAGACTGAAGTATAAATATGAATATAATATAATGACATTATTCCTGCTTTTCAATTATTAGTGCTTCGTTAATCAAAACTCTAATTAAACTATATAAGTACATGTAAGTATTATCACATAGTTATATTATTATATATAGCTATTCAATGCACTGCCCATCAAAAGATTACAGTTTCCAATTCGTTTAGTTTTTGCCATGTCTGTAAATAAGTCTCATGGGCAGCTACATGTTGCATGTTCACGTGTAGGAAAACCCTCGAACCTATTTGTGTTAGCGAAAGACAGGTTAACCAAAAATATTGTGCACCGATTAGTGCTAAATTAAATTGAAAGTATCTATAATTTAAAATGATAAAGATTATTGTTAGAAGATTTTAAACTATCCGCCCTACCTACCTCATTTATAAGTTCAACTGTCACATGTCATTTACTAAAAACTTTGTAATATACTCATTTGTTACAAACTTGAATAAAAATAATAATACATTTTAAATTTAATTATTTTGTATTGATTTTTGCTTTACATTAACTTCCCCTTCAAATCCCAAACCAGTCAATTTTTCTACCAGCTTTAACGTTTCCGTCTTCGTTCTAAATAATAATTTTATTGTAATAAGGGGTAACGGTAGTAGAAAATCAGTCATGAAGGTCGCCATATTTTATTATAAATGACATCTATGTAAAAAAGCATGGTGGTGCCCATGTCTGATATTTTCCTACCGTTCCCCTTAAATAGTTTACAACAATGTAATATGACAAAAACGTTAGCCACAGCAACGCGTGGCCGGATCAGCTAGTATATTATAATTTAGAGATTTAATTGTTAGTCAACTGATACATATGCAGACACGAGATACTTGCACTATTTTTTTTGTAAACTGAAATTCATTTAATATCAAGATGCAATTTAATGATCAAAAAAAATACCCAAACTACTCCAGGCCCTGATGATATTCCTTTGATAAAGCTTCCAAACCTCCCAACTCCCGCCATAACAAAGCTTCTTTGTCCGTACAATAAAGTATTTTCATCAAAATGATTTTCAAGATTTTTGGAGAAAAGCAATAATAATTCCAAACATGTACAATTTGTAATTTGTATGATACCTTTTATTATGTAAATACCTTAGTGATAACTGAACTGTCAATAATCTTAGAGTAGAGAGGGAATCATTAAAAAAAAAACCTCTTCATTTCTTAAAAATCAGACAACCTGGGACATGCCACAAGACGGTATGATGAAAAAATATAACTTTTCAAAGAATTTCGTTACGGAAATGAGCAACAAGAAGGAATGGGATCCAAATACCATTACCAGACTTGGGAAGAATGCCATTCAATGGTACACAGACGGCTCAAAAGCAATAGAAGGAACTGGGATAGGAGTGTTCGGGCCAGGAACCAAACACTCTGAAAGCTTGGGAAAAACCCCAAGTATCTTTCAAGCGGAAATCCACGCCATAAGAAAGTGCGCCCAGTTCAATATTGATAAAGGATACAGAAGACAAAGGATTATCATAATGTCGGATAGTCAAGCAGCCATTAAGGCACTGAGCTCTTGTGTAATCAGTTCCAAAATGGTGTGGGAATGCCTAGACAAACTCAATGAACTAGGCGAGAACAACATAGTCACCTTACTATGGATTCCAGGACACACTGGAATAGAAGGAAATGAAATAGCAGATGAACTAGCAAAGAGGGGGACTGAAATACCTTTCTGGGGGCCCGAACCCTTTTGCGGAATCAGCCCAATGTAATATTGGAAGAAATAAGTAAAGCCGAGAAAAAGAAAAGATCTGACCATTGGAAAGATCTAGTAGGACTTATACAATCAAAGACTCTTCTGGGTGACTACAACCTGTTGAGATCAAAAGAATGCATAAGTCAAAGTAAAACTGCGCTAAGAGTTTTGACAGGGATCCTAACGGGACATTGTCGCCTGAATGGGCACCTGAAAAAGCTCAAAATAGTGGAGGAAGAAGAATGCAGATTTTGTGGAATGGAAGAAGAAACCTCCATCCACATACTTTCCAACTGCACAGCACTCCAGAATCCTAGAGCACAGCACCTGGGAGAATACTGGATAGAAGAGGAACATTTGCCTAAGTTGAAGCCTGCAGACATCCTAAAATTCCTCCGGGAAACAGGACTAAAGGAACTACTAGTTTCTGAGACTCTCCTCAGAAACTGAGTAGAAGTGGGGGCACAATAGATCTTTTAGGTCTCAGTGAATGTCACCCCAAAAATCACTCACACATACATACATACAATCTTAGAGGTTGACGCAGTACATGTTGAATAAATTTAGAAAAAATTGAAAAAATAGTTGTCGATAATAGTTCAATACTATTATAACGCCTTACAAATTTGAAAAATAGTTTTCAAAGAACAGACCGTTCACTAAGAAGCAGCAACTATTTCCCTGGCTACATGCCAGGAAGGATATTTAGTTAGACAAGTTAAGCGGGGTTGGTTAGATATTACCAACCATTCTGGTTTGTAATTTGTAATCAATTGTAGACCGGTTTCGGTGTATTTGCGCCTCATCAGTGCAAGGTAGATATCATCCGTCCAGAAGCTGTGAGAGCATACTTCTGGACTGGAGATTAGCAAAGAAAAGAAATTTCTCTCTACCGACAAATGCTACTCTTTATGACTTTTTCCTGTAAACTTCGGGCGAGCTCGGGTAGAAAGAAACGAGTAATGGATTTATTAAAAAAAATATCTATTCATGGTAAATAAAAATAAACAATATTCAGAACCTAATCATACTTAATAATCAACATAAACAATGGCAAAACGGGATAAGTATGTTTATAAAAGCAGATAGAAACACCCTTGTTGCCGTTTTTATTTCTATCTCGAAAGTCTCCGAATAGACATACGGAGCAGCTTTACAAGAAATTTCCTAACATAGAAAGAAATTTCCTTTCTATTCTGTTACAGAGTTCACGTGCTGGCTACTTACATGACAGGTTAGGATAAATGGAGTGATTCACGAAAATAATAGGTCCACCAACGGAGATGAGTGGTTTCGATTATGACAGCTATTTTGACATCAAATCCGTTTGAATCACCTGTATACTTACTTCATTTCATCGAGCTTCTTATTAAAAACCAATTTCACAATTCCATCGCAATTGTCATGTTCTGGTATAACATTGTAGCCCATTGCTTTGAACCTATAAAACGGATTCTGAGCATCATATTCGATAGGCATTTGTTGACTATTGTAATATCCTTTACCAGTACCCCAACAAGCTTGAAGCATATTCCATTTCTTAAGAATATCATCTCTTTCGTCATTGAAGACATTTATTGCGTATACTGAGGCTACTACGTGCTGATTTTTCGATGCTTGTGGTTGTTGAGGAGCTACAAAAAACGAAATCAAATCAATATCCTATCGAAAAGTTGGTAAACTTGAGATAAATATCAAGACAACTATTATTAGACACTAATAATAACTTACCAGCTTGTGGCATAGGAGGTTTACCAAACAATGATCCTTGAGTTTGCGTACCAAAACCGCCAAAAGCTGTTCCAGTTCCACCAAATCCTCCCCCAAATCCTGTTGTTGCAGTTGATGTATTGCCAAATCCAGTACCAAATAAAGACGGTGCTGAAGTAGTAGTAGTAGTACCAAATACATTAGCGCCAAAAGCATTTCCCGGTGCTGCGGTACCAAATAAACTGGGAGTTGACGTAGCTGCTTGTTGTCCAAATAATGAAGGGGTGGGTGTCGCGCCAAATAGACTGGGTGTAGTAGTTGTCGCAGCATTCCCTACAATTGATATAGAAGTATACAAATAGTGTCAATTTTCTACAAAATTAATTCTCTTACCGAACAAACCCGTAGCCTGAGTAGTGTTGGCAGAGCCAAATAATCCCCCTCCGGAAGTGTTGGAAAATAAGCTGGGAGCCGACGTAGTGGATCCAAAAAGACTTGGCGTTGTAGTAGTAGCAGCGGTACCAAACAAACTAGGTTGTGTTTGTTGAGCACCAAAGCCTCCGCCAAAAGTGGGCGTAGCTGTGGCAGTTGGTGCTCCAAATGAACTTCCGAAAGCTGATGGAGCAGATGATGCGGGAGTACCAAAGCTAGTTCCAAATGCGGGAGTGGTGGAAGTAGTACCAAAAGAACCGAAACCAGGAGTTTGTTGTTGTGTATTTGTCGCTCCAAACGTCGAACCAAACCCACCGAAACCCGAGGAGGCTGTTGTGGCAGGGGCTGTACCAAAATTTGTACCAAAACCAGTTACTAGAATCAAAAAATGAAATAAAATCGTCGTGAGAACTATTTATAACAGATTTTAATTTAAATACATATAAGGTTTTATCGAAATTGGTAAATTGTGGTTCAATATCTCTTTTTACGCGCAAGAAGCTATAAGGAGTATAGCCTTTTGCATGCAAACATTAGAATTGAATTTCTGCCTGAATAAAAATCCTGTCAAAACAATATCAGTAGAGTTCATATGATAACCTTGTGTGCGTCATCGATTCTAGCACATTACGTTGAAAAAAATGGAAAAAAATACAGGTCTGTGATTAATCATAATCAAAATATCACAATAATGTCTTACGTCTTTTTCTAATGTCCCACTTACAGTTCTTGTCAGGTCTATACTTTGTTGTTTACAGTCAATTATTATTTATGAAAAGTGAACTAAAACGAGCTAAAAACATAATTTAATCTAGAATTATTCCAGGAATTAATGGGCTTGTAGATATTTAAATCAGAATCTTTGTGGGAATATAAACGGTTTAGTTTTGGACGGATTGATTGTAGGTTATTTTCTGTTGAAATAAATGGATAATGCTATGTGCTATGTGGGGAGATATTGAACGAAGCCATAAAATAGGCGCACCGGTATTTGTCGCGGGAGGACTATTTTTTTTAAGTAGTTGGGTGGTTTTGGCGGAGACCAATTAGCCAGATTAATTTGTAATCCGTTTTTGTTTTTGTGGGCGAGTTCACGATACACTTACTCACGGTGTGTTCTTGCGAATGTAGCCGACAGCGTGTGACGTCATGTGGGAATCTAAATCGGTGATGTACAATGTTAAATATATGGGAAATACTTTGTTTGTGTTTAATTTTCATGCATATTTCGAATTTATGAATGATTATTTTAATGCGACATGGTTTTTCGGATATAATATGAAATATTACTTTATTATCAGTAACTTAGTTATCTTTTTTTGGTAAGTATAATGATACTGGGAGTTAACAATGTACAAAACGTGTAGAAATATGTAGGTAATACATATTTTTTACGGAAAAACAGAAATATTCATGGGTGGGCAAAATTAAAACACACCATTATTTTATAAATATTTTATATTTCATATTTCCACCATTATATTTTATTTATTATACAAGACTCCTTAACTAAGGTGTCACTGGGATACGAAACAAGCCAAATGCGAGTTTCGTATGGTTAATGCGATGTATTGATAACCATTACATGAAACTTGCATACACTATCTTTTCTACGAAAAAGAAGTTTGATTTGAAGAAAATATAAAAAAAAATGCACAAACCGGGTCACGAACCACCCTACGGGACCACATTAAACTAATATAAAACGTATATAGGTATGTTACTTTTATACAAAATTAGTAATAAATTATTGTAAACAAAAATTAATAAGTTTGAATATGTATTTACATTGGTCATTAAGTATTTTTGGTCTGGTGCTCGACGTTTATTTTGGTCTTTTCTCGAAATTCTACAGAAAATATTGAGTCTGCCTACTTGGTTATTTAAAAATCTGGATTTCTATTGGTCAATTTTTCAGTTTCATAATGAAAACCAGTGTTATAATGAGTATCATTATGAAACTGAAAATTGGCATTTATACTTTGGCAAGTTTATCTGAAACCGTGAAAGGAATGCAGTCGAAAACATTCGACATTGCCACGTTTAACTATGAAAAAGTTGAAGTACTGATTATGTGGTGATAATAATTATAAATGGGTCTTTTTATTATTGACAATATTAAAAATATGATTAAATATTAATTTTATAATGTGCTTGTTTCCTTGGATTTATTCTATTAACATTATTTAATCAATTTATGAATATTAAAAGAGAAAACTTTTCTAAATTTGTTATGGGCTTCTTAAAGCTCTGGCAACGTTGAACGAAAACCATAATGACCACACTCTCTGAATTACATAATTGGTGATTTTTATCGACCATCTGACTTCTTATTGGCAAGCGCGTGCGTATGTTCTTCCCTCTCACTTCGTCAATTGACTGATATTGATTTATCCAGTGGCGTTGGTATTGTCAGTTACCTTTGTAATTTCAGTTTTACTTGGTAAAATAGGTATCGTACGCCATTTGTACGTTTGACAGATATACGCCATGTTTTTCCTCGCCTCTTACCGATGCCGCGTAGCTCCAGATAAACATGCCAAACTATAATAAATAATTTGTCCACGACCACCTAATAATAAGTCAATATTTTACCTCCTAACTAAAGGTATATGCTACCCATATATCAACTGTCGTGAATTATGGTTCATAATACACTGTAGTGTATTATGGTTCATAATACACTGTAGTGTATTATGGTTCATAATTCACGACTAGAGATGGGGGTACAATATAAAATAAACTATTAAATCTGTGTATTTTTTTCAGGAAATTTGTTTCTGACATATATCGTTTCTATAAAATATTGTAATTTTTAGTATTGATACTTTTCATAACGATATTTTCTAATATTAAGTATTTTAAAACAATATATTTATAACGGTACGTTGTATTGATACTTTCTACAGTATCGCCCATCTCTATACAATGTCAAATTATTTGAAGTAGCTGCCACAACATTTTGAGGTTAGTAATGACTTTTATTTATTAATAAATAAATTAAGTGTCGTGGACAAAGTATAGTATTCTACTCGCAATTTATGGCCATAATTCACTTGGGTGACTTGCGCCCCTCGCCTGCGGCTCGTGACGCAAACGAAACCCATCGTGAATTATAGCTATCATAAATTGCTCGTTTAATAATATACTATTATAGTATAGGAGTAGAAAAAGCTTATATTTAAAATCATTCACTGAAATTTGTTAATTTTGACATATTCTTGTCCAGTTCTTTCAGGCAGTTTTGAAAACTGATTTTCCTATTAATTTCTCTTAATCGTTACATAACAAAAATAGCCTTATATTATAAAACAATATTAAATAACACTAATAACAGTAAATTAGTGGGTAATAAAATTCCAAATAAACGAATCAACTCAAGTAAAATTGAAATTAAAGCTAACAACACCTTGTATTGCATCAAAACACAATGAATCGAAAGGTGAGAGGTGGGTGTAAATTTCTGGTTCCCGCGTGACGAAACTGCGCGGCTCGGACGCAATTGGGAGTAGAAATCAGCATACCGCGAATAAGTGTATCGTGGGCAAGTTATTAATAAAGTTTTTTTGCAAACAATTATGTTAGTATGTTTAAAAACAAAGGACTATTGATTTCCTATATTTTTTTACTAGTTGTGATAGTGAGTCTACATTTCTTTTGAAATAGCTCTTATTTACATTTAATCATTAATTAGTACGAAAATTAAACATTCCCCTTTTTCATTGGAATCATCGTTAATAGTTGTTTTAACCATTACAAAATATTCCTAAAATTGACAAAATGCGTAAAATCGTTTAAAACGTACATTGCACTGTATTATATTGCATAAAATGATATCACTCATTATTATGAATAATGTATGGATACCCCCACAGCAAATATTTTCTACCAAGATGTTTCAAGGAAATTATCAAAGACATCCGGACGAAATAAACCAAAACAAATATTGAATTCAATACGATAGTACGGTTATTAAACGATTAAAATGTTTTCAAACTACTTTCCTTTGCAAGTTTGGGACACTTTTAGAGCGGGAAACTCGTTAGGTACCTATATCAAATATTTATTATTTGTACCTTTAGAAAATTTTAGACCGAATTCAGAAAACGGCGTTTTTTGGATAAATAGCAGTATATATTCACAACAGCAGAGAAAAGCTAGGGCACAGATTATAAAGAGAACAGGGGTGCGATTCTCGTGTTCACTCAAATATTATGCGTGTACGGTTATTTCCACATACATTTTTCCGTATACGGTGCTAAATGTGTATTTTCCAACACCGTTCGAATAAACGTTCGTACACGAAGAATTTAGCAGCCGGCAACACCGCATAATCGTATGGTCTTGACACTTGTGACATTTGAGAAGCAAAGAATATACCTTGTCTATGCAGTTCTAATAGTTCTATGCAAAAAATATACCAACCACTGCATCAACTTATGGTATATATCAATTTTATCGAGTTAACCTGTCTAAATAGACTTTATTGTAGTTATACTTACTTTTCTATCTATGCTCAAGGCTGAGATTCTTGTTGGAACATGGAGATAAGGCTCCAATATGTTTATTACTTCTAAAGCGACAGGTTTTGTAAGTCTGTAAAGTTTCAAAAATTGCCTTTCTGAATATTCCTCAGAAGGTCCAATAAAGGGGTTAAAGATCCTAGGAGGTCTATCTGCTAGCTCTTTCGCTTCTTGTATAGCGTTTATGAAGTTTAAATGAATTAAATCATCAAAACCTGCCATATTATAACTGATTACCTATATCATTTATTAGGTATTCATATTATTGACATACCAAAAACAAATATTTTCAATCCAGATTATGTAATTTTACACTTTCCGTACACGAAAACATTTATTCGAATGGAATAAAACCACTCGAAACAAGCCATACGTGTTCGTATACGATTACCGTTTGAGCATGTCGAAAATTGGATTAATTGAATTTCATACGAAAATGGCCATTTTTCGTATACGATTTACTCCCGAATGGTTTCGAAAATCGCACCCCAGATACGAATCCCGGTAAAACATCAAACGATTTTCAGCTCCGTCGTCAATGACCTTGGACATTTAACTCGGTATGGCAGCGATGTTGCCAGTTTAAAATATTTTCTGAATTTTTTACCAAATTGCACTGTTGACTCGGGGACAATAACAATTTCTAGTGCCGGATCTAGTTTTGTTGGAAGTTTCTACTGAATCTTTAAAACTGCTCCATGAATTAAAACAATAATCATTATGATTCGTTATAAATAGTCATTACTCTTGGGAGATTAATTAATAAATACATTTTTAGATAACACAAATAATCACAAAAATCAACCAAATTTTAAAGTACAAATAATTCTTAGTTTATTTATTATCAAAGGGAATACAATATATACCTTTTTGATAATAATTTGTAGCACCAAAGTTAACCCTCTAATGCACAGCTCCGCCTTAAGGCTAACATCTTTTTTACATTAATTAATTCATGGTGTAAATGCACAGGTCCGCCTACAGGCGTATGTTATTTTCTTTCATTTAGAAATTTCTCATTTTCAAAATACCGTTCTAAAATCGAATATATATTATTTTAACCCAATAGCATCCTCTTTCATAATTTTTCACTTAAAAAAAACTAATGCATTAAAGGGTTAATATCAAAAACTTAAAAATTCTTATATCATAGGCCGGGATATTAAATTATATACTCTCATCCCTTGGAAATCGAAAGAACTTTATTTTTCTTTGAATAAAATGTATTTGGACAGTCTCTGTATGAACAATACACTCCGCCGTGATGTTTATTCATTTTATAAGAATAATAGTCTATACCACTATATTTTTATAGTTAATATTACCACAACGCACAATCGATTAGTCAAATAACACAATTAATATCGCCGATTGAACACCTTCAAACAATGAAGCAAACGAAAATGGCGTTATGAATTTTGAGCTCAGATTACAAGTGATTTTGACCATGTTTTGACGTTTTGATTAGGTTAGGTTAGGTTGGCAGTCACCGTTATTGTGCATGGTTGCCAAGGATATGGTTTGTGAAAAAAGTATATATTTATGGTATGATTATTATACATTTCTTTTAATGTTAATAAAATTGATTTAAAACAAGTAATTATCGAATATTTGTATTTGTATAACTATCATACTTGAAAAAAATGCTTATAAAATATTTGACCTATGATCGTAAATTGAAGGAAATATTATGCAAATTGACAACCCTGTTGAGAAATTTCGCGAAGCAGTCCGAACGGAGTCGACATAAGACGATGGGCATTTAAATGGGTATGTCCACCCATCTCTCTCTCTCTTTTTACTGGTCTCTGTCAAGCTTTCGTATCTGTTCTCTTTATAATCTGTGGCTAGGGTCTGAAACTGCATTCACTGGTCCTGAACCAGATTTGGAATTTTAAAAACTTGTGCATGTGGTTTTATATCTCGGTAGATTCAAACTAAACATCAGACGTACTGGAGCCCCGCGCCAAAACAAGAACACAGGAAACTCCTGATCCAAACACCTTCAGATTTACTGACAAGCGAAATATTGAACCTCAGCAAATAAGGATTACTCGCCAGTCACTGAACTCTCAGAAACACATTCAAATAGACGATTTTTCATCCAGAAATTAGTACCGAAAATATCATTTTCTGTTGTTGACAATAGTATATTATACACCAAGGTGGTGAAGACTATTATTATTGACCGAGCACCAAGATTGCGAGGTAGAAATGTCTTCAACCATGGTGTATATACAATTTTTTCCACCATTAGCCAAATTTGAGACAAAAATTAGAAATAATTCACAAACGCACCACGAGAAGCATTTACTCCGTCGTCTGACTGACAAGTACACTGTAAGTTTTTGATATATTATTAAAGTACTCGTTATGTCATTTTTGGTTGGGCGCGAATTTTAGTATTTTTATTCAAATAATTTTGCCTTGATAGGTAATTTCAAGCAGCAAATATGTTAAAGACAATCTCCTGGGTATACAAAATTATCTTGCACAATTTTTGTTGAACTACTATCCCTGAATTCTCAAAATATTTGAATTTGTCCATTATTGATCTAGGTTAATAACAGAAAATTATTAACTACTAATAGAGAAATTCAACTTCTCAGTTGGCTAGAAGAAGCAGTAATTGTCAACTTCACAGCTAGTAGTGGAAAAAAGGGCTTTTTCCACAGTAAAGTAAAATATTGTTGATATACGAACGTAAAAACTTTCGGATGGAGGTTTTAAGGCATGGAAAATAATAATATGATATACGTATCTGCGGATTTTTCAGAGAGCGGCACATTTGTAGCATAAATGTGTGCAAAACCTTTTTGTCGTTCATGTTAGCCCTAATATTACGAAATAATATCAAGAAGAATATCAAAGCCACACTATTTCAACGTAAAAATTTCACAGTTTTAGAAATAATGAGACTTTAAGGATTAGTTGCATTATTCTTATTCAATTATTCATTTCAGGATGTGGGAGCCCTAAAAGCTAAAATATATTTTTTAAATAATGTGATAAAGATTATGGAAGTTTAGTAGGAAAATAGAAAAAATGTGGATGGAACTTTAAAGTATTTTATCATGTCATTGTTTCGGAAATAAAATGTGCTACATTTCTAATTAGTACTCTAATTTGAAGCTCTATCCACTCCACTCGATTTTAACACACTTTAAACGAACAGATTAATTCGAAATTTTGTAGACTCGTCAAGGACCGATGACAATACAATACAGTAATAAAATATAGGATGTTATTAAATCTTGAACGTATTGTATAAAAAATTCATGAGGTAAAATTTTTTTTTTGCTTCAAAGGTTCTACTGAAGCAAATACACTAACTGGCACTGTAGCTTAGTTGGTTAAAGCGCCTGTCTATTAAACCGGAGATCGCGAGTTCTAATCTAGCCTTTGATCTGGCATCGAATTTGAAAAAACACACCTTATAGTAGATCGAACTAAAAAGTAAAAAATAGATTGTAGTTTGAAAAAACTGAAAAACAGACATTATATGTAATCGAACTGAAGAATAAAAAATAATTTTCAGTCTACGAATAAAATGATTGACGAGATAATTAATGTTATTGTGGTAATAGCGTGGGGTGCTCAATATCAATTGTTATGTTTTCTTACTAGTTCTATTCCGAAATGCAGAGTTAGTGTATAAATGTAGTACAAAGCACCTTTGTCCAATACATTTTAATACATTTTAAGGCCCAGATTCATTGTTTACTTGATGCAGCTTCTGATCATTGTCACCTTAGCTTTCTTAACTTCTTGGGAGACTTCTAGTCTTCGTAGTTCCGTACTTTCATCGTTTCTTCTTGCACCTTCTGGTTATTGTAACCTTCGATTTTTCCAACTGAGGCTTGTCACTTTGGAGAACGATGCTAGAAGAAGCTGACGTACATCATTCAATTTAAAAGTAATAGTGTTGTTCCTAGCAGCGTCTCCTTTTTCTTGAGCCCATCTGAGCTCGATAGAGTTGACGTTTGAGTGGTGTGGTATGGAAGTGATCCTAATACAACTTTCTTTTTTTTCTTCAGACATTCTGTCAAGTACGTACTTTTTGTAATCTGCTTTGTGTTGCCTCGCAATGGATAATAATTCTTTTTTTATTATTTCTTCTGTAACTAATTTAATATAGCTGTTATTTTAGAAGAGGTTCCTCAAGTCTGAAATGGTAGCTAGAATTGTCCATTTTAATAACGGTATTCGCAAAGAACAGCTCTATCATTTGCCAAAATTCCTTAAACACACTCTTATCAATCCCTTTGTGTTAAGCTTTTATCGATTTAGAGACGGATTGCAGCAAACCATCATCGACCAAACCATGCTCTTTTCCAATAAGAGTGATTAACCTACGCCCTTTTTGCGATCGGTGCTGGTAATTCAGTGCTTGGATGTAACTTTTTGTGTCAATGTTTTTTGTGCAGTATGTTTTTCGTTCAGCCATGATTCGTCCAAATCATAAATTGTCCTCCGATGTTTGGTCCAAATGATAAATTATCCTTTCTTCAAATCGATACTTCCAGAACGCCTTTAAATAGTTTCTTCTCCTACACACAATTTCCTCTTCCAGTTATATATTGTAAGGAGAGACAGGGCTTTCTGTTCTCTTTTAGTATAAAAATTCGTAATAAGTGTCATTGAATTTCCGTTTTACATTTTGGTGAGAAATGTTACGCCTATTATTATTACTTTATGGGTCAGACCAAACTAATGATAAACAAATCAAGACCAAAAATCGGATAGTCTTGGTCTTGCTCAAATCGTACGGTCTTGCTGATTTAGTCTTGATCTTGCATACAAAGGCCTTGTTCATGTTCTTGTTATTAACAAAAGTCAAATATGCTGTGGAAGTAAGAATTTTCAGATGAGCCTCGCGTATTTGGTCTTGTATATTTAGCATTTGGTCTTGTTCTAGTTGTTCATTTAGTCTTGGTTTTGCGAAAAAGCAAGACCAAGACCAATTTTGCTCATCACCTGTGAGACTTCGAAGTCGGGCTACCAGTCAAAAATGGACAGAGTATAGTACTACCTTTGTGAAAGTATTTTTTTAACTTTCTTTCTTTTATCCTGAAGGAGTGAATGTATTGATCATTTTAAAAATAATATTTTAATAACTGTACTATTCATGATTTTTTTATACCTAATGTGAATTTCCCTATATGATGACGATATTCAACCGCAATGCACTCACCGGAAAAAAAGTATATCAAACATATATAAACAATTAAAGAGTATATAAATATAAACAAAAGAAAAAGTATAACTATAAACAGAAATACATAGTGAAGTAGTGTTTTCATTACATTAATCAACATTTTTCAAATATTTCTAAAAAAATTTACGGAGTTTGTTAAATTAATAAGTTTTTTATATTCTTGAATATTTGTTTTGATAGCTGTGTAGTTAAAATGGCATTTAATCAGGTAAGTTTTTTACGTTACATTCAACAATTTTTATTGTATTGTATTTTAACCAGTTCTTATAGGTGTTATAAAATGAACAGAGGGCATAGTCGGCATACCTACTGCCCTAAATACACGCGAAGATGTTTAGGAACAAATTGTAATGATTGGATACTAATTCATAAGCTAGGATATTAGATGTTTGATTGATTTACAAGTCTCTTTCTTAATGAATGAATGAATGAATAAATCGGAAGGATTCTCTTAAAGTTCTTAGAATTATTTCAAACTGTTTAAAATTTTTTTAGATTTATCATGATCCTTAACAGGAGACCGATCCTGAAAGCTCCTTGATCAAGATTAATAAAACTTTTAATAACAATCAACTGGAACTAAAATTTTCCCATATTTCCTTTTTCTCATATTAATCTGGATACAACTTGTAATGTAAGAAAGAAACCAGGAGTAGGAGAAAGACATGACTTCAAAAGAAATGTCTTGAACGACAATATAATCTTCAACCACATAATAGCAAACGAGCTATACTTTCGGCAGTTTGTAAAAAAGCATACTAAGATATTTTTGAATCTGACATTAAAACGTGTGAAATGAAAAAAAAAGGAACGTTTCCGTGATAATGAATACATTTTAGCCCTAATCACCATTCAAATAGGTATGCGCGACCTTTCCGGCTAAAAATCATTGGTCGGTCGGATTTTTTCTTAATGAATATAATTTAGCACATAGTGTCACATATGATTGAACATATGACAGAAAACAGTTATGGACATTTAGGCTATGGTCCGAAAGTAACTAACCGTAACCACAGTTAACCGTTTCGGTTGACAGATAAAACTGAAAAATCTAGTTGTATTCGGGACACAAAACCGGTAAAAGTACGAAACGGAAATATAACCTTAAATACATTCCCCAAAACGACACCGAGACACACTTCAAAAAATAATTTTTTGAATATTTCAGTTGTTTTTAAACATGGACAATCAGGCTGCTTTCGTGTTTCAATTTTATTCGTATTATGATTCGTTTATATGTTTTATTTTTCTCTTCGATGGTGGAATAATCTGGAATAATTAGCTAACAAAATAATAAACAATAATAATGCATGTCGCGTGACAGCGATGACAGTCGAAACCAGGAGTGCGTTCATAAACGTTAGAGTACACATTTCTCACACTTTGACAACCATCGTTCATAAATGAAATTTTTGTTACTCTGTGACTTCTTTCCCAGCGTTCATAAATATTGACATTTCCAATGTACAGATTTTTAGACCGCGGTATGGAGCGTGGTAATATTTTATCGAGTTTGCGCTCTTAAAAAATATGAAATAAGACGTAGTTTTTGTAACCGGCTGGTTACCTAGAAACAAGAAAGTACAAATACAAAATTTTTAAAAGGAAGAAACCGTTCCACATAATTTTCTATTCGTTGTGGAGCAACTTTTTTTTCCAAGAGAAACTATTAAAATTTCTTTTTTGTCGTCACTATCGTTCTCGTCGTCAATATCATCAAATAAATGATATTTTGCAACTAATGCAGCTGCCAATGTTACAAATTTACTTTGGTTTCGGTTCATTAATTAAAATTTCACAGTTATGTTACCATAATGCGTTCATAAATCACGGGTTCCAATGTGTTCCATTTCAAATGTCAACCAATTCCATTAAAGAGTAAAGTCTTACTTTGTACATTCGTTTATGAACGCACCTCAGAAGTAACCGGGCTCCTAAGGCTGGTTACTAGTTTGACAGTTCATTAACCATATTTCAGGAAACCGTGTTCCAAAAATAACCAGATTTTCAGCAACCACTATTTTTTGGTTACTTTCGGGACGGTAAACAGCAAACCAGTTACTTTCGGACCATAATATATAATTAATTTAAAATATTTTCGGCCAATTAAATCCACGCCCGCTAAGCAAATCTTATTCGTCCGATTGTTATTTTTAATTTTTATAAAAATTTTTAATAAAGCTTAATCACAAAGCTTTCAGGATTTGTGGCTCCTACACTAAAAAATTCTTACTTTCTGAGTGTGTTCCTATTATCGCAAATTTCTTAATTCCTTGGTCTCTCACAGACAGATTTAACCGCTCACCTTGTAATTTGATTAATAGTAAGTTTTCATTTATTAATTGTGTTTGGTCAAAGTTTTAAAATATAAGTAAGTCTCTAATTCCTTCATTAAGCCAGCTTGAAAGACCATCCACGATGTCCTCAATGTCTGACTGAGAGTTAGTATGCCACTCTTTTACTTCAGCGGTCTCGAAATCTCCTGAGTAGTACTCTTCATGTTTTTTAAGGTTATCCCGAATGTGTTCGTCGGGATTAAGGTCAGAACTACGCACTTACCGGGACAAAGTTAAATTCTCTACAAGAATATATCTCAGGCATTTCTCAGTATTACTACCTGCCTGAGTTATAAAATTACAAAGCATAAGATTTTGTTTCCATATTATTTAAATAGAAAATTATCAGTGTTTTTGATTTTCGTCATGTCCAACAATATTTTCAGTGTATTTAAAGAAAAAAAAAACAGATTAGATTAGAATTGAAGTGGTTCCTTGTCCTATCCCACTGCGACCTTTGCAGATCTATTGTGGTCCTTCCTACATTTAGAGCTTGATATCTAGATTTATTCTTTTGATTAGTCCTATTAAGTGAAACCGCACCCTTGCTAGGCCTTTGCACTCACAGAGTATGTGCTCCGCAGTTTCATCTTTTTCCTGGCAAAACCTATATAGGTTGTCTTCTGTTAGACCAATTGTGTGCATATGCTTCCTCAGCCTACAATGTCCGGTCAGCATTCCCGCCATCATCCTCGCCGTTTCTCGACTTTGACATAGTAGGTCGTGTGACAGTTTGGATGAAGGGCTTTTAAGGAATAGTTTAGCGTGCCTTTGTCCTGGCGCAGCGCCTGGTTGTTTATTCATTTGTGAATGCTCTCCTTATTGAGGCATTTCGCAATTCCATGGAAGTGCTGGGCTATCATGACCTCAGCCGCTTCCTGCTTGGCTAATTTATTGGCCTTTTCATTACCTAGGGTCACCCTATTATGACTACCTAGTCTTTTGTTGACATAACGATACTTCCCACACCAGATTTGACGTTGAACGACATAAGCTTATCGCCTTTAGTGCTGATTGGCTGTGAGAGTAGATCACGATTCTTTGGCTATCCACCTCCCGTCTCAACCAATTTTCTGCACAGCATCACCGCCATTACCTCTGCCTAAGAGACTGTGACATAATTTCCCTAGGCTTAGGCTCCTAGTCCAGAGTCTGTTTTAGAGTCATTAGTGTACCAGTTAAGATTCGCTTTTATAGGAGTCACTGCTTCCCTGTGTATTCACTTTTAAAGCATTATTGTGAAACAATCTGATCCATATGCATTCCCAGTATTTCTTCATATAGCTTTTTGTAGGCATAACCGTGTCCTTGACTCATCGGAGCAGTCCCCTGTGATAATCTGTAACTAACATATCTTGCATTACCTTGGTATTACCTCCAGGGCTGCATTCGGCGTCGTTTTCATGGCCCCTGTGATACTTAATCAAGCTTGTCTTTGGATACCACTTAGCTGCCTCTGCGCTCCAATATGCACCAGACTACTGATCCATAAGTTATCATTGGTCTCACAATCAAGACCAAGATCAAGACTATCCGAGTCTTGGTCTTGCTTTGCTCATCACTAATTGGATTGTCCCAGCCCTTAGTGTTTCAAGATGTCCCGTTAGATTGCTGCGTTCCAAATATTTCGCCTGTAGACATTTTTCAGTACGATCCTCCGTACATATATATGTAGTAGGGGTGGTATTTACTTTTCCCAATACTCTTCCATGTTTATCAAGTTAGTTAATCTACGAATTTATGAATATTATTTAATTTTGTTTCAGTTGATATCTCAATGGCCTCAACAGGAACAAACTATCCTACAAACAGACCAACAAGAAGATCCTTCTGTGGATATTGCGACATCGGATACAATACAGACTATTAAAGACCTTTTCACTTCGCAACCTCCATTAATTTCCATTCAAACCAATTCAGGAATCACAACACAAAATCCTCTTAACACAACTATGACATCAAATACAACTGGATCGTTACCAAACATATACAACACTATGAGGGATATGATAACCACTTCCCAAAAAAAATTGATCCCACAAATTACAGAAGCATCTACCAACTCAATGACAATATCCGAGACTCCTATGATTAATACAGTTAAAGACATAATAAGCAGTGTAGTTACAACGGAAACGTCAATATTTAATGAAACGATCACTACAAATGTAAGTGATGCTGTAACTACTACCTTTAGTGACATTTTAACAGTTTCGCAAAATTCTACAACTGAAGCCGTAACTAACAGCAGTTTGAATTTTACTGATGTTATAACGACCACTACAAAAGCTGGTTCTGAAACTTCTAATTTATTTACAGATAGCATTACTACGACTTTTTCAACTGTAACCAAAAATATTTTAGAAAATACCAATGCCACATCTACTGATGAAACATATATGGAGTATGATGATAATGATTGGATCTTTTATGTCATTATGGGGGTTATAATTGCAATAATGATTATTTTTGGAATAGGCATGGCTTTCTATTATAAGATAATTAAACAACAAAATAAAGAGTGTTCGGGGTATCAAGTATCTCAGATGCCAGAATTGAGCAGTTGTAGCTTTAATTAAATTTAGTGGTAATGAAAAAATGTTATTTATTGAAATAATTGTTAATTAAATATGATTGAAAATTTTGTATCCTAAGCTGAAATGAACAATAATTAATAAATTTTATATAAAATCATTAGTCTGTTTCTTAAAATACTTTTCATTGGACAATAAGCTTTTCATTACAATGGAACATTAACGATAACATTTTAAATATAGCAATATTTAAAAATTTCTTAAAATATACATCTTTTGGTGGAATAGACAAGTTTATCCGGTCTGAAAATCAATAATTATAGTTTCTGGTTCTAAACAAAACGACATTTAAAGTATTTAAATTTCTATACATAGTTTAGTCCGTAAGGCACTTTTTCAAGTATCCATGTCGTCACTCTCTCTAACCTTTTTAGGTTTACGTGCCCAAAGGATGAAAAACAAACCCTATTACGCTCCACTTTCTGTCATGAACCGTGATAGTTAGGCAGTTGAAATTTTCACAGATTCATGCATTTATTTTGCTGCTATAACAACAAATACTACAACAAGATAAAATATATATTTAAGGGGGCTTCCATACAGCAAACTTAATTTTTTTTGACTCGTTTTTACTTGATATTGATAACGGCAACAGGTAGAGGCTTGAAATATTCACAGACAATTGACTTTAAAAATAAATGATTAAATTGAAATGTAATGAATAGGTATGGAAAGCTCCCATACATAAACGTGATTTTTTGTCGTTTTTGTAGATAATGGTAATGCTTAGGTACATGTGAAGAATGTGTGTCCTTCAAGGCATATCTAATAGTGAATCTAATAGTTACTAATCTGGTAACTTTTAGTGGTGTGAGTAAGGCTTTTCAAACTACTCCTCCAGGTCATTAAATGAACTTTAGTATATGAATAAATTATTTTCATGTAGAGACAGGTGTTAAATAGCGTGCAATCTGCGCGCTCCAAGAAAAAAATTCCTATGTCTAAACTAAGTGACAAGTGAAACTTCTGCTTTTAAAAACTTTTTATCATTCAAAATAGTATATTAAAGTATAGGTGGATATTATAGTATATTGAGTATTAAGAACGTTAACTATTGAATTTTCGAAAAAAATGATAGGAACCATTTTTGTAGATAATAAGACGATCTTCATTTTTTATCCGAAAGAAAATTCTCTAATTCACATATTCAGCCACCCGTTTTCCAGGGTTTAGGGGGCCAGTTCCCCCCCTCTCGTAAACTCAATCGCGATAAGTTTTTTCTCGTTTAAAAACACCTACCGTGACCTACAAATTGAGCCCAAAGTGAAGTCTTCAGCGACTTTTCAGGAGCTTTCGATATTTTCAGGTGTTCAGTTACTGGACTGTTTCGACTTTGGCTGAATACGATCCTGATGATTTTATTTATCAAATTTAAGGTTAGCTATTTGTCAAAATAGAAAATAAAATAAATAACATACCAAAAACCCGGATATACGTCACAAACGATGACGCACACCAAGAAGGCTATTGATTGTATAGTTGAAATAGTTAAAATAATACCCTTCTTGATGTGCGTCATCGATTGTGACGTATATCCGGGTTTTCCGCATGTCGTTTATTTTATTTGCTATTTTGACATATAGCTAACCTTAAATTTGATAAATAAGATCATCAGGATTGTATTTAGCCAAATTCGAAAAGGCTATGCAATTAATAATTACCAGCTTCTTTTTCTAACTGAAAATACTTGAGAACTTTCCAAAATACTGATGTTTTTCCGTGTATTCATGCATATTTCTATAAAATTCATATAAATAAAACAATAAGATTGATATTCACTTTTCATAAATAATAATTGACCGTAAACAACAAAGTACACACCTGACAAGAACTGTCAGTGTGACAGTAGAA
>CAJUYI010000013.1:448908-464485 GCA_910591695.1 Galerucella pusilla | reverse complement strand
TAAACATCAACCAATCAAATTTTTTAAGTCAAAGATTAGGGTTAACATTTGTAAAACATTCAAACGGTTCATTATTGTGATATTTTGATTAGGATTAATCACAGACCTGCCTTTTTTTCCATTTCTTTCTACGTAATGTGATAGAAAGAGATTAACAATCGATGACGCACACCAAGAAGGGTATTATTTCAACTATACCCTTCTTGGTGTGCGTCATCGATTGTTAATGTCTTTCCAACACATTACGTAGGAAGAAATGGAAAAAAGGCAGGTCTGTGATTAATCCCGATCAAAATATCACAATAATGAACCTTTTGAATGTTTTACAAACGTTAACCCTAATCTTTGACTTACAAAAATTAGATTGGTTGATGTTTAGAGTACGCTCAAGCGCAACCTATAAATCGGGAGCTCAAAATACTATGAAGGCGTTACTTTCGTAGCGGCAATGTATCTTACGTCTTTTTCTACTGTCACACTGACAGTTCTCGCCAGGTCTGTACTTTGTTGTTTACGGTCAATTATTATTTACGAAAAGTGGATATTAATCTTATTGTTATATTTATTTAAATAATACAAAAATATGCATAGATACACGGAAAAACATCAGTATTTTGAAAGTTCTCAAGTATTTTCAGTTAGAAAAAGAAGCTGGTAATTATTAATTTCATAGCCTTTTCGAATTTGGCTGAATACGATCCTGATGATTTTATTTATCAAATTTAAGGTTAGCGATATGTCAAAATAGCCGAAACCCGGATATACGTCACAATCGATGACGCACACCAACCATATGGAACCCGCTAAGTATATAGTTAAAATAATACCCTTTTTGGTGTGCGTCATCGATTGTGACGTATATCCGGGTTTTCGGCATGTCGTTTATTTTATTTGCTATTTTGACATATAGCTAACCTTAAATTCTATGAATAAGATCATCAGGATTGTATTTAGCCAAATTCGAAAAGGCTATGCAATTAATAATTACCAGCTTCTTTTTCTAACTCAAAATACTTGAGAACTTTCAAAATACTGATGTTTATCCGTATATTCATGCATATTTTTTGTAATATTTAAATAAATAAATCAATAAGATTAATATTCACTTTTCATAAATAATAATTGACCGTAAGCAACAAAGTACAGACCTGTCAAGAACTGTCAGTGTGACAGTAGAAAAAGACTTATTGCCGCTACGAAAGTAACGCCTTCATAGTATTTTAAACTCTCGATTGATAGGTTGAGCTTGAGCGTAATCTAAACATCAACCAATCAAATTTTTTTTAAGTCAAAGATTAGCGTTAACGTTTGTAATACGTTTAAACGGTTCATTATTGTGATATTTTGATTAGGATTAATCACAGACCTGCCTTTTTTCCATTTCTTTCTACGTAATGTGTTAGAAAGACATTAACAATCGATGACGCACACCAAGAAGGGTATTATTTCAACTATATCCTCAATAGTTAAATATTTTCAAATGAAATTGCTCATTCCTCTCTAAGAATATCCAAGGAATTCAAAAATTCTATCGAATTCAATAATATGTACCTACCTTATTTTACATAGAGCACCCTGTATATTTTTACATATTTGAATTCCTTGTGAAATTCTGCATACAGTGAAACTTTCCATTCATATTTTTTATTGAATAATTCAGGCTTTAATCAATAATTTATCGTTTTTGACTTAGGTAGCCATGGATGAAATCTTAAATTTTTAATAGTGTGATATTTTTTCCGCCTACCTCTATCCGAAATATACATTCCCTGGCTTCATTGTGGAGAGGAAAAGTAAAAGTGACGTCATGGTACGTCATCAATGAAATAACTTATACGGCATTGACGACCTTTACTATATATTATATAAGTATAAATTTTACCGTTTATTTATAGAACACCCTGTATATTGCAAAATGGTAGAAATCAGTAACTTGTTATTTTAATTTAACGATTTTCACATTAACAATTTGACTTCAATTGATAAATACATCCGCTTTTTGAATTTAGGACAGAAATATTATATAGCATGCAACTTTCCATTGACAGATTAACAGTTTTAAAGTGAGTTAGGTCACAGAATACACCATCTGTACTCTGTGGTTAGGTATTCTATAATACATCAACAAAATATTATGAAATAATATTTAAAAAATGAGTGATTCAAGCGAATTTGAGAAAGGCGGAAAAATCATATGTATAACATGGGAGTAAAATGCCTTTTCCTCCCTTGAATGATTACTGCCCTCCGCTAAGCGTCGGGCAGTAGACTTCCTCGGGAGGAAAAGTACCATTTTGCTCCCTTGTTACACAAATAGCTATACAGTAAAAAATATGAATGGAAAGTTTTACTGTATGCAGAATTCAAAATGTAAAAATATACATAACAAAGTTAATATGCATTTCCGGTTTAACCGAAAATGGTACATTGAATTTGATATCATTTTTGAATTCCTTGGATCTTCTTAGAAGGGTATGAGCAATTTCATTTAAAAATATTGAACCGTTGAGGAGATACTTAATACTAACTCTGTATAAATGAAATATTTATGAATTCATGACGCTTCTCACATTATTCCAGACTTATTAATTTTGTTGTACAGTACTGATAATAAGATGACTAAAAAAATGTACATACACTTACCCATTATTGTATAATAGTTTTTTTTATTTGTAATATTTTGTAAATTTATTCAAATACTGCTCACAATAACGTTTCTTCAAGGTGATATGCTCCTGATAATGAAACCACAACAGGGAAACAAAACTTATCAATTAGGATACCTAACGATCCAGCATGGAACCAAATAAACATATTTATAATCAACAAAACATTAGAATCGTTCGTATCGCAAAAGCAGAAGAAACGTTTATGTTAATTTTGATATAGTTTTTTGTGAAAAATGGGTGATGTGGTGAGTTAAATCTTTATTCGATATTTATCAATTAAAATTAAACCTATGGACTGGTCATCATTAAAATTGAATTTTTCACGGGGTAAATAAATGATTAAATAAATGCAATTTTATATTCTATACAAAAATATTGTTGTTTAATATTCTATACTTCCAGCTATCCATTATTTTTGCGTCTTCATTTAAAATGGTTCCATTCTTATCATTTATTTACAGTAAAACTCGTCGTGTTTTTTATATTTTCTTAATTATTTGAGAATTCTATAAAATAGTTTACGATTTTCCTTGCTGCCTCTATTCTTTTCCAAAATCCATCCAACTTGTATGTCTCGTATTATGTCTATGATTATTCTTATTATTCTCTGATTTTTAAACTTATCCATTGTTCTATTCGTCAAGTATAATTTCCACGAGTATTTTTTTATAATTTCTACTTTTATTCAGTCAGTTCACCACGATGTAAATATTTTGCTGTTATGCATTCTACAAAAACCACATACTTGTTTTGCTGCTCCGGTTACCGCTTTTTTCAATAAATTCCATGATTGTTGTAAATTTACATGGAAGTTTTCTTGATTTGTTAATTGAATATTCTCTGTGACTAATTTTGCATATAGCTTCTTTATCTCTTAATTTATAGACTCTTATAATTACAAAATTATTTTTTCGACAGTCATCTTTCTTTTTAATGTTGTCAATATTTACTTTCAATTTCACAATCCACACAAGGTAAAAATCTTATGTCAGATATTGATTTACTACTCTGTCCACTATCACTTAATCAGTAATAGATTTTTCCTTTCTGCTCGTCATTTCCTTTGTATATATATTTGTGTGTTTGTTATTATAAGATTGTGAGAAAGGCAAAAGTAATGCAACCGTTTTCCATAGTTATTCGTTACTTTCTTTATATATGTTACAGGAAAAGTTGATTGTTAGTAAGAGTTGACCCTTTCCTAGGCAGAGTCAACTCTTACTAAACACATCAGTAAAAGTTGATTTGAAATGAATAAACTCTTTTTCTAGGAAGAGTTGACTATGACTGCTGTGATTTATTAAAACTTGATTCACTGGAAGATTAACTTGAATCACTTGTATGCGTGTTACAAAGTTTGGGATATTTTTCAAAAATGGGAAGGGTGAATGCATTCAATACTTTGTAACGCGCATATCAAGTTTATCAAGAAGGGAAAGGGTAATTATATTCCCTTTCCCTTCTTGAATAACTTGATGTTCATTACAAAGGGTGAATCCAATGATTAAATTCCCTTCCTCTTCTTGAATATATTAATGTTCACTACAAAGTATTGGATATCTTTTAAGGGTAAGGGAGAATGTAATGATTATATGTCCTTCCCCTTTTTTTCACATTTACTCACATTTACCAAATCGACATGGTCATTGTGAATACAATGTACATTTCCCTTCTTTGAAATTGTAAATGTTAGTTGGAAGCACATTACCCAAACGAGGAGGCAAATGTGCACATTTACCGGAAAAAGTGTACCTACATTGGCGCAGTATCTACTTTTACCGTAACATATCTATATTTATTATGAAATGAAAACAATTATACGTACTGGGTTAAGTTATGGTAGGTTCATTTCTAGTCAAAGTCTACTTTCACTACCTCCAGACAGTGAAAGTAGACTTTATCTAGATATAGTCAACTCTGACTAGTACATGTTGATCAAATTTGAATACTTTTAGGTTTTTATAAACTTTTACTGAAAAGTCCAGTAATAGTCGACTTTACCTAGGGAGAGTCAACTCTTACTGGAGGATCAACTTCCCCTGTAACAAATGTATATTTCATCTATGAGGTACGATTTCCTTATTCATTTTCCATTGTATTTTTCTTATCTTATTATCTTCATTTGGTCCATATGCCACGACTATGGTGTTCATATCTATCTGTTCTTTACGTAGTTCTACGGTCATTATTCTTTCCGATTGTGGCTCCCATTCATTAATAAATATTGTATAGTTATTTTCACGATCTAAGAAACTGACCTGACCTGAGCGTGACAGGGTCATATTTATTTTTTTTGCGAATAATAAATTATTACCTGAAAACTTTTGGGTCCATCTTAATATAAATACTTTATTTTATTGCATTGTATCTATGTAGGTACTATTTCTTTTTCATCAGGTAAATCCGAAAAGTTTTATGGTTTTATTGCAACTAAAGCCTAAGTCAAGTCAAGTCAGTTTCTTGGATCGTGGAATGAACTATACTAATTAAACAGCCCACACATGCAGCCGCTCTTTCTTTCAGATCAACATCACTATGAAGTACGTTGTTTAGTATAATTTTACCAGATCCCTTCTTTTTCACTTCAAACTTCAATAAGCAACTTATAAACTCTTAAATTATTTTTCCAACTCTGTTTCTTTGCCATTGATACGTTCCTTGTAGATATTTTCCAGGTATTCCTTTGGCTTTTATTTGTTTCAGAGGTTTTTTGTTGGTTGTTTTGGTTATTTTTTTCTTTAATCCAGTATATTTTTTTCTATTTTCGTAGCATTTGTTGTTTCCAGTTTATGTATTCCATGATTTTGTCATTTTTCGTATTTGTGTGGTTGAAGCACCTTCTTCTTCTATTTCTTCACTGACAATTTGGTCATTACTTTTCATTCCATATACTTCATTACCCACTATTAATTTACTGTATAGATAGAGTTATTAATGTAAACACATGTTTTTCGAAAAACAAAATTAAAATTCTTAAGTATTTCGAAAAAGGTTAAATATAGTCCCAGAGTATATGTAGGTATAGTTTTTTATGAGGAATTTTAACACGATTCCAAGAATTGAGACAAAAATTGTAAAATAACAAAGTTTGATAGCTACTTCCGGAAGTACCGAGAGTTCAAAATATTTTGATTGAATAGAACCTATAGAAATATATCTTCTGTAAGTTCCTTGTGGCATTACTTATTATTTTTTCTCTTATTTTTTGGGAATCAAACCACAATAATGTTAAACCAATGGTTCAATAAAACTCAAAGTCCAAACCACAAAATTTAATAAAAGTTCCTCAAAAAGGACACTTATGATGTGCTACTAGTTTCGGTACAATATTACCATCATCAGACTACAATATAAAGAGAAAAGGTAAACTTAATACATGAAGATCTTACAAGATTATGTTAAAATAATTAAGCAAGAGTTGTTAATAGATATAAAATGAATATGAAAATAATAGTAAAGTTAATAATACAAAATTGAGAATATTACAATTGTTGATATCAAACTAAAAATATTAATATAATTAAAAGGTTAATGAGAATCTTACAAATTACAACTTTGATAATATAAATTATAAAATTGGGTAGTCAAATTGAAATAAAATAAAATAAATCATAGTTACCTGTATGAAATATGTAATCCAAAGACCAACAGGTTGTTGCCGAAAATTTTTATATGTTAAAACATATTTTAATTAAATAAATTACAAGTTTTTTTTTTTTTTTTATTTAATACAGACATACCCGCATCAACTACTAAGAGTTATTAGCAGGAGGACTTACACAAGTAGTATTTGTTATAGATAATTTTTAAATTTTGTTATACAAATTAATGTCTTTGAAATATTTAATTAAAGCACTTGTGTCTTTGGTGAGTACATCCTTGAACACCGCACATAAATTGTTCTGTCTTCTATGTCTGGAAAATTCGGGACACTCTAAGATGATATGTTTTGTAGAAAGAGTAACATGGCAATGTATACATTCTGGTGCTGGTTCTTTGTTGAGGAGATATTGATGTGTAAGTAGTGTGTGTCCTATTCGCAGGCGGGTTAAGACAACTTGGTCTCTGCGTTTTTCTGGTATTGATAGAACTAATCCGACTTGTGGCTTGACTTCTTTCAAGTTCCATATTACTTGCCAAGAATTAAATATATGTTTTTTGATTGGATTTATGTGGTCAGTGTAGGGAATTTTTTTAATGTAAGGTGCCTCTTGATTAGATGTATCTACTGCTAGTTGATCGACTTCTTCGTTTCCTTTTATACCAGAGTGAGATGGAACCCACAGAAATGAAACTTTCTTTTGGGTGACGCGTATTATTTCCATTTCACTTTTGATTCGTATGAGAATGGGATGTGAAGGGTAAAGTTGTTTTAAGCCAAGTAGCGCATTCAGTGAATCTGTTATGATGAGAAACTTGGTTGCTGTAGAGTCTTTGCACAATTTTAGGGCTTCCAGATTTGTTATTTCCACACATGTAAGCTGCTGCAACTCCATTGTGATTTTTTGAAGCATCTGTATAGATTTGCAGGGTTTGGGGGTATTTAGATATAATTTCCTTGGAGAGGTTTTGTAGGAGACAGGGGTTGGTTGAATTTTTTGGATTTTGAGTTAGGGACGTATTAACATCTGGCTTCTGAGACTTCCAGGGGGGAAAGTTAGAGTTTTGTTGGAGCGATAATTCAAATTTTTCAAATTCATTGTTAGCGCGTCTCACTCTTTCTCTAAAAGGGAGATTTTTTGTTGGCTTGGTGTCGTATATTTCGTCGGGTGGGGCGTTTTTTGGGAAAATGACTTGGAATGCATTATTGTTGGGATAAGCAGAAATGTTTGCAGTATAGTTTAAGGAAAGGAGTTGTCGACGTAAATACAGTGGGGGTTCGTTTGCAATGACTAGGAGACTGCTGGTTGGGCTGGTTCTGAAAGCGCCAAATACACATCTAAGTGAAGAAGTTTGAATGACATCTAATTTTTTTAATAACGTTTTCTTGGCGGTATCGTAGCAAATGGAACCGTAATCTAATTTACTTCTTATCAGTGATTTGTATAGGTTCAATAAGGTGATTGTATTCTATGTGTGTTTTCCATTTTAGAGAACAATCTAAAGTGAGACCAAGAAAATTTACTTCTTTTACCCGCGTTAGCGGAGTTCTATATAAAAACTTTTCGTTTGTCGAAAATCACATAGTGTGTCTTTTCGCTTGAAAATTGGAATCCCGTTTTTTGTGACCAGTTTTCAATTTGGTGGAGGCAATCTTGAAGTAAAGTGTAGGCGAACTTTGCGCTTCTACTTCTTGTATAAATGATGAGGTCATCTGCATAAAGGCAAATTTTGATGGGAGGTTTTATCTTTTCGGTGATGCTGTTAATTGCAGTGAGAAAAAGTGTGGGACTCAAAATAGATCCTTGAGGAATACCATTTTTTAGAGGTCTTGTAGTTGAGATGAGGCCATTTGATCTGACTTGAATAGTTCTGTTCTTGAGAAAATTATTTATGAATGCTAGCATGTTTCCTTGTACTTCCCATGTCTGGAGTGTTTTTAAAATATTATATTTCCAGGTTGTATCAAAAGCCTTATTTAAATCGAAGAATATGGCGATTAGAATTGTCGATCTGCACTTTCGGAATTCACTTTGATAGGGTGTTAAAAAATTTTTGTTTTCAAGATGCCATGCTAGTCTGTTGTTTAAGATTTTCTCTAAAATTTTGCACATACTGCAGGTTAGGGATATCGGTCTATATGAGGCTGGGTCGACTTTTGGTTTGTTGAATTTACATATAGGGATAACTGTTGCATTTGACCAGGTTTCTGGAAACTGATGTTTTAAAAATATAGTGTTGAATAGATCTAGGAGTATTAACTTTGTATTAAAAGGAAGATTTTGCAGAAATATTGTGGGGATATCATCTGGTCCAGGGGCAGAGTTTTTGGTGTTTTCGAGTGAAAATTCAAGTTCCTGCGGAGTTATGGGAACGTTTAGATAAGAGTCGGAGTCATTTATTTGGATTTCGGAAGTTTCAATCAATTCTTTGTGTCGTATAAAGGATTGGTTTAGGCTTCGATCACTAGAATTATATTGGAAAACATCTGCCATAGCCTCACATACATCTTTTTTATCGGATATCAGCTGATTATTATAGGATAAAGTATTTATGTGGAGGAAAGTATTTTGTCCTCTTATTTTTCGAATTTTATTCCATATCGAGTCCAGTGGGGTAGAGGGATTTATGGAGGAAATATAATTACACCAGCTTTCTTTTTTACTTTTTTTAATTAGGAAACGGGTTTTGGCATTGAGTTTTTTGAATTCAAGGCGATTTTCATCATTTTTATGTCTTTTCCACACGTTATAGGCGTGTTTGCTTG
This sequence comes from Galerucella pusilla, assembly GCA_910591695.1. Lineage (NCBI taxonomy): Eukaryota > Metazoa > Arthropoda > Insecta > Coleoptera > Chrysomelidae > Galerucella > Galerucella pusilla. The sequence continues at coordinate 455,449 of CAJUYI010000013.1, read as the reverse complement.
AACCTAGTGCTTGAGCAATCTCCTTATTCCACCAAGGGACTGGTTGTCTTTTGCACATTTTAGTTTTTCCGATACTGGTATTGGCAGCTGATATGATGATATTGTTCAGCATTGTAATATTTTCATTTATATTTCCTTCAAGTGAGAAATTGGTGACTTTGTTTTCTATTTCCTTTCTGAATAGTTCCCAATTTGCCGATTGTTGTTTCCAGTGCTGATATATAGTATGTGAAGGAGGTTCATTTTCTTTCCATTGTATGGATATGGGGAAGTGGTCACTGTTATATAGATGGTTGAGGGTATCCAACTGAAGATCGGGTGCCAGGTATTGACTGCAGAGGGAGAGGTCGATAGCAGATAGTGTGCCATTGTATGAATTAAATCTTGTCGATTTCCCTGTATTCATTAGGATTAAGCTACTACTATTGATGGTTTTGAGAAGTAGATTTCCACATTTGTCAGTTTTATGGCTGCCCCAAGCTGCGTTGTGGCAATTCAGATCTCCTACAATTATTTTGGGCGACGGAATTTGCTCAATCAATTTATTTAACTCATTTATATCGAGTTCATTTGGGTGTGGCAAATATACGTTACATATATGGATTTTCTTACGAAAAGTTATAGATACTGCGATAGCTTCAAGGTTTGTGTTTATGGGGATTTCGTTTGCTTGAATATTCTGTTTTATAAAAATTGCTACTCCGCCACTGGCTTGTTGTGCTTCCGATCGGTTTTTGAGGAAGCATTGATAATTTTTTAGCTTTATTGGTTGTTTTTTGAAGTGAGTTTCTTCTAAGCATATTATCGCTGGTGATTGTTTATTAATTAACAGTTTCAAGTAGTCAATTTGAGCATAGTAACCATTGAGGTTCCACTGAAGTATGAACGTATTATCCATTATATTAATTATCTTGTGAAAGAGGTTCGCTATCAGATTCTTCAGTGGTGGAGAGGCTGGAGAGACTTAACTTTTTCTTAAGTCTTGTGATGTTATTTTTTATGCCCTTTGTCGTAGTATATTTATATATGAAATTTAAAATTTCTTTTATTTCGGAGTCTTCGTTGGAATACTGCTGTGCTATCTCCTTTGGGTGTTTGGAGTTTATTGTATTTTCCAGAAAGTCACATATTTGGGTTAAGTTTAAGATGAAAGGTGGGGTTCTATTTTCAATTTGTTCTTTTATAGGGTTTAGTATATTTTCTATGTCTTCCGAAGACATTTTCGCTTTTTTTCTTTGTTTCGAGGGTTTTAGTGGAGTAGCAAAAGTGGGGTTGGATGAATTTTCCTGAATATCTGGTGACGTGGAAATTTGTCTTTTAGTTGTTTGTGTATTTATTTCTGATGGATTATTTGGTAGAGTGGGCTTAGATTTTTGTATTATGTCTATTGTAGAAGAGCTTGAGGATTGAATCATTGAGGTGCTTGGTAGTGGAGGATAAGACATTTGGGTAGTTTTTTCTGTTGGAAGGGTTGTGGAGGAGGGTATATGAATTGATGGTGATGTTACTGGTGAGGTAGAAGTATTTGATGGTATTGTGGTGATAGAAATTTCTGTTGACGATGATGTACAGTTAGGATTTTTTTCTGTAGTTGGATTAGATTGTATTTCTTTGTCTTCCATACGTTCAAGAGAGTCTTGTTGAGCCAGGTAAGCTGGGCAGTCGGATTCTTGATGGCCGATTGTTTTGCATTTTTGGCAATTAGAGCCATCAACATAAAGGTATAATCGGTAAGTGGTATTGTCATGGGAGATGTTGAAAGAGTCTGGTATGCTTGCGTGTTGGAGTGGTTTGATATACATTTGTCTTCTAAAGCTGAGTACGTGGCTGTATTCTGGCATACCAATTTTCAAGAAGGTAATTTTAGATACTGCTGATATCCCCATGTTTCTCAGTTCTTCTTCCAAAAGAGAGTTAGGAATTGATGGGCAAATGTTAGATATAACTAATCTTTGGGCTGGAGTTATTAATCTTCTTATTTCTACTTGAGTTCCATTAACTTTGATGGTGTTGTGGGTACTGAGAAAATTATCTACAATATTTTTTGAGGAAAGATAGATGCAAATTCGGTTATTAGCAATTCTTGAAGCAAACAATACGTTTTTGGGTTGTATAAGGGATCCTATTGCTATTATGTAGTCGTGTATCTTTACTCCATCGATTGCTGAGAGAACTACAGCTTGATCTTTTGTTGGGTATTTGTACGTATTTACTATACTTGAGTAGGTGGTATTTGTTATATTTCTATTGGAGAAATTATCTCCCGGTGGATTTGTCTCGTTCATTTTTCACATTATTTGTAATATATCTGAGTCCGACGCTGTTGTCGGATGGATTCAGGTTACTAATTACCGGTGTAACCTTACTTTCGATATTTCCACTTTTGCAGATTAATTGATAATAAAAAATCTACTCACAGTAATTTCTCTATAATGGTTTATGGAACAAGCACTTACTAATGTAGGTATCACTTAATTTATGTTCAAGTTTTTCGCGGAACTACGTAAAATTTTGATAAATTTCGGAGCCAACTAATAACGTGGTTTTCAATACCTTAGTCAGGACCGAACTCCAAATTACAAGTTTATTTGAGTGGTAAGGAGAGAAAAGAAAATGGAAAAAACATTGGAAATATGCCAAAAGGGGGGGTTTTTTAAAGAACTTTAGTTTTGATTTTAAGCTTACATTTGAATTGCCCGAAAGGACTATTGATATATATTAACAACTCTTGCTTAATTATTTTAACATAATCTTGTAAGATCTTCATGTATTAAGTTTACCTTTTCTCTTTATATTGTAGCCTGATGATGGTAATATTGTACCGAAACTAGTAGCACATCATAAGTGTCCTTTTTGAGGAACTTTTATTAAATTTTGTGGTTTGGACTTTGAGTTTTATTGACCCATTGGTTTGATTTCATACAACCACATTTGAGATATGGATGAGCTCTTAAAGTTCCACAATAATGTTTTTTATTTCGACGTTTCGGTAGCGTTCCAGCTACTGTTGTTACGATTAACTAGCAATAAAATAATTTTTTCCTACGACCACATAGGAAAGTGACATATATCGCACTGACTAGTTCTATGGAAAGTGACCTTTATTCATACGCGTACGGAAAAAAATCTTATCCGTACGTGTGCGGATAAAAAAGCTGTCAAATTGAATGTTGAAATGCTAGTCTTTTTACTCCGCAAATTAATATGTATATATGTGAAATGCTTATTTCATAAGTTGATTTGTCCATATAATAATATAATATAATCTATTTATTCCATTTAAAATTAAAAAAAAAAAATACCGAGCCCGGACTCGAACCACCCTACTGCTTGTCAAAAATCGAGCCCACGGATGCCTAGACCGCTCGGCCATACCACTGTTGTAGCTTATGGTTCTTGTCCAAGATACTAATAAGCGCTACGGAGATATACACAATAGTTTATTTATTCTCCAAAATAAAATGTGTTTATATCGACATTTATTGGACTTTCATGTTATTAAAACAATAAATATCCGTTTTCAATTATTTGAACAATGAATCCTTAAAATAGCTAGTTAATACTTTCAATCTCCTACAGGTAGGCAACAAGTTAAATATTAATTCTAACTTTTTTATAAAGGTACTTTTTTCCATTGCATAAAAATCACAATTTTCTGGGCCAATTTCAAAGGTAAGTAATCAAAACCATATAAAGTATTTACAAATACACATATGTAAAACCTCTCACATCTACATAAAAAAGCAAGATTATACATGCCTAATTTGGTAAAAGTATATCGCGTGGTCGTAGGAAAAATAGTGTACATAACTTGTGCGAAAGTGATTTTTCACACTCGTGGGATTGTCTCACTCGGCTGCGCTCGTGAGACAATACTTCCCACTCGTGTGAAAAATGTCACTTTCCGCACACGTTACGTAATATACTATTGGTCCCTATCTGATACTCGACTCTCAGTATAGACTCTCCATTTTCAAAAATTACCCAAATGTGTGTCCTAGAATACTTGCATTAGGTTTGTTCGCTCTTAAAATGACTCACAGTTTTATACCAATAAGTAGAGGTACCTACCTACCTACCTACCTTTTTCGTAACAACCTGAAGTAACATTGTGTATTAATTGTTCCCGGAATTCTCGGCATAATTATTTTTACCTGTTATGACAATAATGATTACTATAAATAGGGTTCAAACCGGCACGTCAGGTAGGTGCGCCTATGGAATCGGCTGCTAAAAATGATTTATTACTATCAACCAATTTCAAATCGAGTATAGTAAACTGTGTGTTACATTTACCTGGACAATAATCTATTGATACCGATTGTAGCGGGTGTCCCAATAAGAATGGCTCTCGGCCATATCTCGAGAACCGTTTATAGTACAGCTTCGGGAAAAAAAATGTATAACAAAAGTGACCTCGAGAAAAACCTGGAAATTATTTACAGACTTGTAGGTCCACCGCCAGAGGTCGTAATTAAATATCAAAAATTATAAAATGAATAATTTACAAATTTTGCCCAATTAAGATGCATTTAAACTATGATTATCATTTTCTTGAAGATATTCAGCGTATATTTGATTTTATAAGTTTTAGTCTATCTCTTCAAATAAGAGGTGGGGGGAAGCGGGAACTTTATTATGAAAAAACGCCTGTAATTCCAGTTCTACTTAACCTATCTATGCAAACTTAGTCTTTTTGAAGAGAGCTAGCTCCTTTCTACCAATGTAAGAGTTATAATTTCGGAACAACCTAATGAGTAACGTATACGCTAGAGGGCGCTATTTATTTTTTTTAAATCTAGCTATCCTTGAAAAATGTTGGATGGGAACATGCAGTTTCAATTAAGGAATATAAAAGTAGACTAAATTAGCAACAGAATAGCGAAAACCGCATGTCGATATCTTTTTCGTAATACGAGATATCCCAAGAAATGTGTAAATTTTAAGCATTTTCCTTTAAATATAAATAACTCCGGTTTGACTGAACGGATTTTAACATTTTTGGAACTTTATTGGAACTTTAGTTCTTTACGTCAGGTTAGGTTTGAGCGACCGGGGGTCGCGACGCAAAAGATCTGACCGTTACGTTACGTTATGTTACGTTGCTTCGTTATGAGTCTTACTTGCGTGAGTGTGCTCTCTCCTGAGTCTCTCTCTCGTTTACGAAGCAGCGATTCATATGCTTCGACCGGGAATCGAACCCGGGCCGCCCGCGTGGAAGGCGAGCATTCTACCACTGAACCACCGATGCTAAATTAAAATTCTATGCTAAGCTGGTATTCGCAGTGCTGGTGATCTACTTGAATTTGTTCGAATAAATTTTTACCATTATTTCCATAATTTTTTTCGCGCGATTGATCTTTTTTGTTTATTTACAGCATTGGTTGTCAGGACGGTAGGTTGTGTTTACTGGTTTCTAAGTTTAACACGTCGGTAAGTGATTTACTTACCGTTCAGACGTCGAAAAGTAATAAACGGCATAAAAACAATTTCACCAAAATGCAAAATATATTTTAAACTGATTGAGAAGTATAAATGTCACTTTTGACATTTCGTTCATTTCGAAGAAATTTAAATTATTTTATTCGGAATTTATTTCAATACGATCGCGCAAAAAAGGGTGTAAGCATCTCGAACGTTGAGGGGAATTACAACGTTTGCATGTAGATTCCTCTCGTAAAATTGGACAAAATGATATGAGGATTAAGGGGTCTAGCACATTTACTTTTCGAAATACAGGGTAGATTTAAAAAAATTAATAAATAGCGCCCTCTAGCGTATACGTTACTCATTAGGTTGTTTCGAAATTATAACTTTTACATTGGTAGAAAGGAGCTCTCTTCAAGAAGACTAAGTTTGCATAGATAGGTTAAGTAGAACTGGAATTACAGGCGTTTTTTCATAATAAAGTTCCCCACCTCTTATTTGAAGAGATAGACTAAAACTTATAAAATCAAATATACGCTGAATATCTTGAAGAATACGATAATCATAGTTTAAATGCATCTTAATGAGGCAAAATTTGCGAATTATTCATTTTATAATTTTTGGTATTTAATTACGACCTCTGGCGGTGGACCTACAACTCTGTAAATAATTTCCAGGTTTTTCTCGAGGTCACTTTTGTTATAAATTTTTTTCCTGAAGCTGTACTATAAACGGTTCCTGAGATATGGCCGAGAACCATTCTTATTGGGACACCCGGTACAAATGAATGTTATGATCATTATCCATACTTAATTAATTGAAATTTATGTTTCAGCGAATTTACCCTGGCGAATATGTCCAATATGATGACGAAGCACCAGGTACATATATATCTATATCCAGTATTGAGGAATCAACTCTATTTTCAACAGAAACAACGACAAAGATTACACCAGATAGAAATATAAACTCCACAGTTACTGAAACAATACACAATACAATCAGAGATATCTCCAGTTTGTTTTCGCCAAACATGGTTTCAGAACAAAGTATTAAGGAATCGACTACATTTTCAACAGAAACAACAACAAAAATTACTCCAGATACAAGTATA
>CAJUYI010000013.1:405605-422014 GCA_910591695.1 Galerucella pusilla | reverse complement strand
TTGGTATTTTCTGGAGTTGATTTTTCAATCTCCCTTACTATTTCTGCTTTGCAAATATTTCCAAATCTCGACATACTTTTTGGAATTGTTATATGCTGTTTAATTCATTCTGTTTTTGACATTTATAATTGTCAAATTGACGTGCATTGCTTGGTAAACAGATAGTACCTAAATGCTAGGGTTGCTACGGTAACGTAATTTATCCGATATTTTTATCCACTTGCAAACTCTCTTCCTTCCTATTTAGCCGACAGCAAACTACGATTTTTGTATTCACAAATGGGAATTATTATACATGAATGGGATTGTCATTTATAAACATTGAATCTTGAATAAGTGCTTAAACATATGCTTGTATACTTGTTATATTAGTAGATATTTTTCATGAGGAATTAATAGATCTTAAGTGGCATTTCCTTACAAATCTAAATCAAATTGTATTTTTTATTTATTTTTATTTTAATATCAAACTGCATCAACCACTAAGGGTTATTAGCAGTGGGACAATACAACAAACAAGGTTTTAGTTAACAATAAAATACAATACATACATTTATGTGGTAGGTACCTTAAATTTTAGAACAAAGATTAGTTTGGTTAAGGAACCCTAATACGTTTTCTATGTTGTAATTTTCGTTTAGCATGTTCTCTAATGGTCCTTTAATACTGTGAAGTTCTCTTTGTGATTTAAATTTAGGATACTGCACTAATATATGTGATACACTTATTTGCACATTACACATGTCACATATGGGTGGAATGTCTTTTGAGAGTAAATGCTGGTGGGTGAGTCGTGTGTGACCTATTCTAAGCTGTCTGAGAATCGTCTCTGCTCTTCTAGTTCTCGGCAGGTTAATCCATGGTAAAGTGGATTTCCTGATTTCTCTCAGTTTGGTTGAGCAATGTGTCCAAAGCTGTTTTGTAAAAATACTAATTTCTTTCATTGTTTAGACAAACAAATTGGAAGATGTAATACAAAATTGTGAAATGTACCTCTAACCCTGTGTTGTAAGTGCTTGTGTAATAAATATTGTATGTATGCATCAAGCAAAAAAATAGAATAAATGAAAATAATGAGAACTAAAAATGAATAAATTGTTATAATAGTTGATAAACACATGAAAAATAAGTAGGTACACTTTAAAATGAATAAAACGAAGAAAAAAATTAATTGAATAGATGCCATTTATTATTTATACTTATATTACTCATCTAACCTGATTGAACAATAAACATACATTATGTATATCTTCTGTATGTTCCTTGTGGCGTTACTTATTCTTTTTTCTTATTTGGTGAGGATCAAACCACAATATTATGTTTTTATATTTTTATTACCAAAAAATAAGAAAAAAAAAACACATGTATGTTATAAAAGGAAAAAATTATATTTTGATGGGCATACGAAAATTCATAGTTAGTTGGAATGTTTTTAGAGTTAGCTAGTTCAAAACGATTAATCTCAACAACAGACAATTTGAATTATTATCCTATGTTATTATGACAAAGACAGTCAAAGTTTATTTATGCATTGCCTACTCTTTAAGACACTTGTGGAGGTGACTTGACTTGACATAGACGCAACTAGGGGGGGGGGGGCTAAGCTATTCTGAAGAGCCTCAAAGCCAATCAACCAGCCAACCCCCAAAAGTATCTATATAAGAAGTTAAAAATACATGATGCAAAAGTTAAAAAAATCAAAATTAATAAAAGCAAAACAACGAGTCAGCTGCAATCTCTCTTCTAGTTTGCTTATTATCTACTGGCAATTTATAAGGGTAAAAGAATAAGACGGCTTATTATTAGATGTTCTTGAGTAAAAATATGACTCCTACTTGTTTTAGACATAGATAAATAAACATAAGAGATTTGTTAAACGTGTAGCAGCGTTCTGTGGCACAAAGTTACCACTAGCGACTACCTTGGCTACATGCATCAACTATCGCTTAAGACGCGGGCTTTTTGAATTTTTATACTTTCTGGATATGCCTAATATTGCACAAGATTTGCAATTGAATGATTTTGTGCTTCAAAAATATTTGTTTTTTAGTCTTTCAAGTATTCTTTTCTTAGTTTTCTTATCAACAAATACTTCATTTACATTGTAACATCCATTTTACCGTGGTATAAAACATATTCTGATTGATGGGATCTGTATCTGTTCCTATGCTTTTTGATATTCTCTTATTGTTCTTTAATTGACAGATAATAACACTTTCAGAAACAATTTGTTTTTTATCGCTTAATACATTTACTGTTTTTTAAGAATTTGAATAATTGATTAAAGTTTCGTTTAAGTACATAATAAATGCAAACTTGTTACCCAACAATTCTGACATTAAAATAAAAACAATTGTGCTGCCTCACATTTAAAAAAAATATCTCAAAAAATCATGAAAAAGTCTTTTATTCACTATTCACTTAGGAAATATTTGAGAAGAATTGACCAGACACTTGCCTCTAGAGTATGACTCTGGTAGTAGCCTGGAATGATGATTTAACATAATTTATTATTTATCTACAACTCCTGCCAAGTATGACAATTACATGTAAAATAATTTTTATTGAGGTTTTAAGTAAAGTACTGGTCACAAAAAAATTATAAATAAAACCTGTAACTCAGACATAAGACACATTTTATCTAGGTGATTTGGTCATATCTTGAAATTTGGAGCTCAGGATTATACAGTTGAAATCTTTAATCTTTAAAAACACTAGATAAATAAGCTTTGTTTATAACTAACATCATAATCTATTCTCTCATTCCTCATTCCAAAACATGTACACAGCAAAGGTCACATATTCCAATAACACTGTTGTGCTGTATGCGGATTTGAGTTCAATAGAAATATTTATCTTAGATTTATTTATTCTCAAGGAATGAATTTTAGTTGCCATCAATATTGAATTATAAAAATGCATAGTTAAACATCGCTTATTTTCTGTTTATAATATAAATTGTATTAATATTGGAAATGGTAATTGGTATTTCTATCTCAAATGATGTGACACTGGTAATTTCAGAACTGTGAAACTTTTCAAAACTTGCTGCTCACATGTGGAAGTATAAATTACTTATACTTTATGATTAGCACACAACAATTCACTGTCTTGTAAATATAATTTAACTAATAAATAAAGTATCCTCAATTAATCTGAATTAAAATACCTTCACAATATCTACCATAGTTGAATTTAACAGCCATAATATATTTCATAATAATCAATAAAACAGCTGTCAAAAATATATACATTTAATATAAGCAGTTTTATCACATTTACCTACCTACTGAAAAATTACGGAAACTTTCAAATTGGCATTCACTAATATATTGATGATATTTTGTATATTGTCAGATACTGAATAACTTGCTTTTCAATATATTTATCTTAATTATATTAATATATAGGGTGTTCCATTTAAAATAACAAAGTTACAGTCGACTTCTGGTAGAACCGGAAGTCGGCCATCTTTGAAGATTTTTTAGCTAAAAAGATCGTATCCAAAAACCCAAACGTAAAAATTTTCATGATTTTACTATAAGTATTTTGCCATATACAGATAGTTTTAACTCGTCGTGGGACACCCTGTATAATAATTATTAAAGGACATATTGAGGAACCACAAACAATTTAAGTAATCTGATGATTATTAGATTGAAATAATAGGACATTACAATATCTGTGGAATCATATGAAATAAATAAACTTTAACATTGTTTATGTTGGCATAGGATAATATGTTCATTGTTTGTAAGTTGGAATATTACTAATTATTAATGAGTAATGAGAGACACCTTGTACAGAGACATTGTATTATGATCACTATTGTTATATTTCATAATTGTTAAGACTAAACTCATTTTATTTCTAGCAACATTCCACCAATTAATATAATGGCTGAAAGCAGTAATGGCGAGTTGAGTGATGAAGACATCATCATCAATGACCAGGATGGTCTTCCAAATGTACATCCCAATTTAATCAGTGAAGCAGAAATTGACAGTCCGGAACAACACTCTGATGATGAATTCGAAGATTTACCTTCTTCTCTTATTGTTACAAATATCCATGACTCAGTTTTTATCACTCCTGGTAAGTTTTGTTTCGCTCAAGATTGATTGATGAATCAAATATTATATACTGATGACAAAGTCAAATAAAAAATGTTAATACTGTTACTTTAGACCTGAATTGAGGATATGTAGAGGTCCATAAAGAAAAATTAAAAAATGTCCACAATTTTGCTCTGTAACGATAAAGTGAAGGCTAAACTCGACGTACATACTACAAACACAAGTTTCTGGAGAGGTAACCCAAGTGCAGAAAAGGTTTGTGCCAAAAACTGTAACATAACTGGAAAAGCCCCTACACCATTCTCAAGAAAATCAACGACTTAGTCTATCGCATCCAATTGTCAGCGAGGAGTAAGTGTAAGGTGATCCATGTCACTGCCATTGCTGGTGTTGTTGGCGCAGCTGTAGTAGCTAAAGTGGAACAAAAAACTGGAGATTTTGGTTGTGATGCTCTTAACAATGAATACATCAATATGTATGAAAGAGGAATCACTGCTGCCACCAATGTTACTCCGTTTCTACAACTTCAACTTTCAAAATTCAATACTAATAACGTCTCACTATCAGAACACAGAACTCCAATCTCTTATACTTCAAATCTAACTAAACTAATGTCAATTTCCCCACATTTTATGCTTTTCATCTGTTCCACACAGTTCTCGACTTTTTGATGACATTTATAGACTTTTCTATGACAGATGATTCCAGATGTACGTCTTCTTCTTTTCCTTCATGGACTTCTACATATCCTCTTTCAAATGAAGAAACACCCCATTCTCCAGGCCTGGTGTCATAATGTACCCCGGTGACCCTGATTTCTAGAAAACTACTGAACTTGGCAAAAAAATGAAAAGACCATTGGAAAGGGGACATTTCAAGCGTTTCAGTGATATGCACATACAATTTTTCAAAGCAATATAAAAAAATCAACATAAACTTTTGATTGGAATGCAAACAAAAAAAACTAAAACAACATTTCTGAGTTAGTTCGATGGCTTTCAAGGACCAATTGTTACAAAAGACCCGACTAAGTTACTATTATTCATTAAAATAAGGATGGGCGACGACCTAGCACTGTAATGGAACGCCTTTGATGCGATAATTACAGTCAAGCAATGTCGAACGTGGTTAGTACTTGGATGGGTGACCATGCCAGGGAAAATCATCGTATGGGGCCCGTGTAGCCGGCAGCGGGGTAGCATATCACAGCTCGCGGGCATTATACCAAAGAGCACGAGATATAATGTAGATATGCCGTCTTTAGGGGGAGACGTAAAACCGATGTCCCGAGTCCATAGATGTTGGGCTCGTTAAAGAACGCTACCACTGGTTGGAACACTAGTGGGTTCGCCGAAATTTCCGGTTAGCGGTAGAGTGCTCTCGGCGTGGTGATTAGCCTCAGTCGCAGAAATAGACCGACGTTAAATAACCATAGCTATGGGGTTTCTATTTCAAATTAATTTTGAATAATGAGGACAATATGTCGCTCGCTCATGTCTACATTTCTCGAATTTGCTTCCTAGACTTTCCAGCAGGAGTAAAGGGCACGTTTAAGAGCCATTATCACGGAAACTATCGAGTTTTCGGAAAAAGTCATAGGGACCATTTTTGTAGATAATGAATTGATATTCATTTTTTATCCAGTCAAAAATTCTATAAATGTCCTAATATGACAGATATCAGCGAAAAGGGATTTATGGAACTTTTAGGCCATGTTTCATTCATAAGAATAGGGAAAATTTCTTTATTCGAAAGACCCAGTTGAGATTGCGCCCGGTATGATCCTTTTGCTTGATTTACTACTGGTCTGGTTTGTCCCTTTATTCACAAGACCAAAACGCAAATGTTAAATTTAAAAGTTTCCACTTTATACACGGTTTTATATTTGTTCCAGATAAAAAACGAGATTTTGAAGAATTATTCAGAAGATATGATCCGAATGTAACTTTCCATTGGTTGCGGAGCTTCCGAAGGCTTCGGGTTAATTTTACAACACCATTCGCAGCTGCTAGTGCAAGAATCGAATTGCATCAATATAAAATTAACGAGTCAGTAATAACCTGCTATTTTGCTCAACCTGTTACGCCTGTAAAAAATCCTAATCTACAACCACCTGCACCTTACAAACAATTCCTAATCTCACCTCCTGCATCACCACCATTAGATTGGGAACCGCGTCCAGAAGGAGAGCCTATCATAAACCATGACCTACTAGCTGCTTTAGCTACCCTTTCTCCTGGAGGTACTCACGAACTACATCCACCGTCTCCAGGTCAACCGGCTATAGTTGTTCATACGGCATTAGGAGCTGCTAATACTGGTGCTAAACCTAGAATTATGCATACAGCTGCTCCGGATCGGAGTTAAGGATGAAGTGTTGTCAATAGGTAAATGGTAATGAAATGCTATAGGGTTGTAGATAATAATTTTTTGGTCGCCGCTTTAGATCTATGCCCAAATTGAAATCAAAATCTCAATTTAAAACGGTGCAGCATTGATGTCTTGCGTTACTCAACAATAGGCGTGTTTTTACAATTTCCCTATTTTTTCCGGTAAAATCATTTAGGTACATGAAATGTTTCATAAATGTTGGCCAAATAAACTATTTATTTATTTCTATGGATTTAACGATTGACGTTTAGATCACAATACAAAAAATAGACATGGTATTACACATTTCTCACAAAAAAAGTTCAATACAGTTTTTTTGATTGATTTTTTTGATAACTTCTGTATCTGTCCAAATAAAACTAAATTAATGAAAATCCAAAATGGCCACTGCAACTTTCTTAGATTTATTCTGGTCTTTTTAATCTAGATTGCATTCTCCAGCTGGACTAACTCTCAACAGTTACATTTTATGAACAAAAAAAAATCAATTTTATCTACGACCACCTTCAAAATTACTCGCAAAATTAGTCATTTACGAACCAAAAAAAATGTTTGAAATCATACATTATACATACGTTGAAAAGCGTGAGTGAATGAACAACGTTTTTTAAATGGGACTTTCATTATAACACCCAAAAGCGTGCCTAAATGACCAATGCTTTTTAAATGGGGTTTTCATTTTAACTTTTACGTAATTATCGAGTTGCCTTGAATTTAGTCGTTTGTTGTATAAACTTTTGTGCTGTCAGTAAATTTGACAGAAGTGTCAGACATAGTGAAAAATATTTTCTGTTATATTTGAAATTTTAATTCCACTTATTTTAAATGCAAGAACTTCGAGAAGAATGCATTTCTTCGGATTGCACACCACCTGAAATTGGAATTCGTTGTGTATATATTTGTTCATAGAAAATTTATTTTTATGTTTTTTAACCCCCTTCAGATCACATTTTTTTAAGTTTTCTTCGTGTGGTCGTAGATAAAGTTTTGTATGACACTTGTGCGCGAAGTACTTTTGCGCACTCGTTGCGAAAAAGGCACTCGCTACGTTCGTGCCTTGCATTTTCGCAACTCGTGCGCAAAAGTATAACTTCACGCACTTGTATCATAAATAATTATTTTAACCAGCTAATTTAAACAAAATCTTTCTTCCCACACGTTGTAGTTACTTTGGACAAGTCAATTTACCTCAGTACAACTTTGCTTGCTTAATAAGTTACAAATAAATTTTCAGCTCAATATTTTTACCATAAACAAAAATTAATATTTCTTCATTTATTTATTTAACGGTCATACCATTTTAATACAAAATTAGATTAAATGAATACTTGAAAAACAGAAATACTGATACTTATGAGATGTGCAAGACATAGAGACAGGAAGAAAAAGAGTCAGTTAACGATGCAAAACAAAAATCCTACAGCTAAGGCAATCAAACATTTTATTGCAATTTGATAAAAGCACGCAGATCTGGCAAGCAACATAACTTCACCAATATAGTTACAAAACAAAGGAAAATATCAACAGAAACAAAGGACATAATTGCACATTGGAAAGGACATTAAGAGGAAACTTTAAATACAAATTACTTTTATAAATGAAACTAACTGTTTCTAATTAATTCCACTCTTTAATGAAAGAATTATGAAAATCCTTATTGATAATTAGTTCAATATTGACAACACAATATTAAGTCGTCCATGAACAGATAAATCTAGGGAGCTCTCCACTATTAAAGTCTCTTACTTAAGGTTGTAAAGATCAGAGTTTTCCTCGGCTTTCTATATCATTGAGAAGTTATACTGATATTAAATAGGTAAAAAGATATCCAGGATATCCCTATAGGGCTAATAACTATTGGGAAATAAGAATTATAATGCTTCTATATAAGAAAAATAGTACAGAGGATAATAACTCTATCAAGGGTCCCATTTCAAGAGTACAAAGATTACTTGACAACAGATGAAAAAAAATGATAGAATCCGGTTTGGAAGTGATTTTAGAAAAGGTGGCGAAAAGGCGAGGACAAATACAAAAATGGGTACAAAGCCAAGTGGAGGAACACTCCAAAGCAGGTACACAGTAAGACCTTCAAAGGGTGACATATTATGTGCTGAACGGGCTGAAGAGCTACTGAATATCAGTAGAAATAAGCTAAGAATTATTACAGGTTATATAACTGGTCATGCCACGGTTAAAGATGACATGCATAAAATGGGGCTGTATAACGTGGATCTCAGCTGCAGACTTTCTGGCATGGAGACCGAGACCGTAACCCATATCTCATTGAACTCCAGTAGACAGATAATCTTCGGAAAGAAACAAAAATCACGAAAAAAATGTTTGGCCTAGGCAAATGGATAAGGTTGAACGGGTCGTATTTCAATGTGAGTCGTCCAATACGCAGCCGAATTAGAATAGATCACGGCGATCACGCGTGCTCTTGTTTACATGCGGGCTTTCTAGGCATCGATCAGACTCGGACTGCGCCATGATGTAAAAGTCATTAGTATAAACTTGATATATTGTCGGACTCGCAAATGTTGCTGACGAGATTTTTATAAACATCGTCGAAAATATATCCGATTCATACTACGTAATGTACCTATTGCTTGGCCTACAATGAATCAGTTGCAAGCAGCACTTCTGTTTTATGTCTGCGCTGGGTATTTATTAAACATTGCGGATTTCTGAAGCTGTTAGTTTTCTTTGTATTTATAGGTTAAGCGTTTTTCATTTGATTTGGACGAAAGCTAACTAACTGTTACTCGATACAAGCCAAATCTGAAAAGTCACTAATAAGTAATTATCTCATTGTTGCCATGTAAAAAATGCGTTAAGCAGTTCTTTTCTAAGTAATGCTTACCTGTGGCAACAATCGATAGAATTAAGTGCTTTTTAAAGAAGAAAACGAATGGCTAGCTTAAATTCCAAAGAGTGCATGATTTCTTAATATTCTTTAACCTCTGGTGTGGTAACACTTTGACCAGTCATCAAGCCACCACTGTCGACTGTGTTATGCTATGGCTAATATTATTTGGTTATTAAAAGTAACGTGCCATGTCTATAAAAAGTGGTCTAGACCATATCTTGTTTATGTTATCGGAATTAACGTTTTGGAATTATAAGCTAAGATAAAAAATATCACATTTCTTCCAAAGTTTATATATTGTTTATGTTGAAAGTAGCTATAGATCTAGTCAAATAAAACCATTAAAAATTATAAGGTAACTTAAAATCAAAGCAATTTATAATAGTGACGAGAACATATCTGTACTGTTACAATCCTAGAACACATGAAAAGCAAAAGTGTTAAGTTAGTTCAAGTATTATTTAACTTCGATTAATAGTAAGAGCTGATGATTTAATTATGTAAATAAGAAAAATAACAAATTGAATGATGGAATTATTGTATTATAGTGCAATTTTTGATAAAATTGTGTTTTGATTTATTTATTAAGTCAAATATTTGACAACTAATAATTAGCCGGACATTTACTTATTAGTTTTAACTCATTTGCAGAAAATATGTTGTACTTCATTGTTAATAACGAAAAAAACAATCAAATAAAAAAAATATATGTACCTAACTATTAACAACATTTTTTCCACTACTGGCTGTGAGGTTGACAATTATATGCGTATTCTAGCCTGAGTTGAATTTCTCTATTAGTGGTTAATAGTTTTTCTGTTGTTAACCTAGGTCAATAATGGACAAATTCATATATTTTGAGAATCCAGGGATAGTAGCTTGACAAAATTGTGCAATATAACTTTGTATACCCAGGAGATTGTATTTAACATATTTGCTGCTTGAAATTACCTTACAAGATAAAATTATATGAATAAAAATGCCATTAGTCTAAAATTCGCGCCCAACCAAAAATGACTAATGACATAAGTAATAAAATCAAATTATTTGAATAAAAATGCCATTAGTTTAAAATTCGCTCCCAACCAAAAATGACTAATGACATAAGGAGTGCGTTCATAATCTATGGATTGGGTGAGGAGCGAAAACAGAGAGGGTACGTGTCAGATATAGGCGACGAGGTAAACGCAGTAGTGCGTTATGGTGTAGAGTGAATTGTAAATTTTTTGGATGTGGTGGTATAAGTGGTTTCGTTAATTCATTGCACTTAATATTGGTATTTATAAACTAAAGGAATAATGGTATTTTATTGCGTGTTTAAATAGTAATAACAACAATAAAGAAATGCATATGCACCGTTTTCCCAGTAAAGGTCGTTTGTTAAGTAATATCTTGGCATCGAAATAGTGTATCATGTCAATTATTTTCAATTTTTGTCTTAAATTTGGCTAGAAGTGGAAGAAATTGTATATACAACACGGTGGTGAAGAAATTCATAAGCCTCGCACCTTATTCCGCTCGGTCAATAATAGTCTTCACCTCCTTGGTGCATAATATTCATACTATTATCCTATGAGTTTAATGCAATTAGGAGTTTGCAGTTTTTTCTTGTTTCTCATATAAAGTTTTACGTTACGAATTAATCTGCCCAACTTTTCAACTCATGTTTAGTGCTGTTGCCTTGATTAACTATTTCAGTACATTTTGCCGAGATTTCGAGTCCTCGGCACTTTAAACCTTCAGCATTTAAACTATTTGTGCTCTTGGGATGTACCGTTTATGTGAAAATCTAGTTGGTCTTACCAGACCACTAGTTGTCTTGGAGAAATCCTCCATTGAGTGATCTAGTCCAAGGAGGTTATATCTCCAATGAGTGAGTGCTTCAAATTCGAAGATAATGTCTTAGGCTGTTTTTTTTTTCGTCCATGCTCAACCGATAAATATGTATTGATATGGAAAATAGTATCATACATCACATACACCAAACAAGGGTTATTTCAGTATAAAATTTTAAAAATAAAAAATTATTTAAAAGGGAAATCTCTTATCATTAAACAAAAATAAATCAAACTAGAGAAGACAGTTTGAAATTTATAATGTAACTAATAAAAAATAAACTGAAATTTGAATTAAACTTGACAAAATAAAAATAAACAAATCACCTGAAATATACTTGAACTTTAAACAGGAATCTTGATAACTTCTTTCTAATTTATTAAAATCCTTTTCACATAATTTCAGAATCTTCAAAAGCTTTATAAAAGTTTATTGGCTAAAATTAATCTAAAAAGAAAGAATCTGGAAAATAAAAAAATTTATTAGTTAGGTTATAAAATCTGACATAAAAATAGAAAGAGTATATTCATGAACATAGTTAACTAAGAGTGAACTTAGATTTGTCAAAATATCTTCCGTAAGTTCCTTGTGGCATTACTTATTCTTTTGGGAATCAAACCACAATAATGTTTTTTATTTCGACGTTTCGGCAGCGTTCCAGCTACCGTTGTCAAGATCAACTAGTAATAAAATTGATAAAATAATTTTTGGTCCCTATCTGACACAACGAAAAAATATGTCAACTCGAACGGAAGAAAGGACCTTAGTAACAGAAATAAAAACAAATGTCAAATAATTTTTAAAATTTTGGAATTAAACGATAAAAACAACAATGAAGGATTTAAAGATATTAATAATAGGTAAACTTTCATATTAAAAAAAGAACATAAAATTAAACATTCAAGTCAAGTAATAAAAATTAAAAATTATTAAATGAATTTGATTGGTCAGCTGATATAAAAAAAAACTTAAAACTAAGAGACACATGGTTGTTGATTAAAAAAAAAGAGAATTACGTTGTTATTGATTAGAAACGGGGAAGAAAGCGTCACTTAGCTAGAAGAGATACAGAATTGAAAAGAAAATTTCTTTTTAAAAAACAAAAGTATTTAATACCTGTACTCACCTCATTAAAGAGTCCTAAAAAACCGGTAAGTGGTTCATGATACAAATAACCATAAAATAAATTTCTTAAAATCATTGGCGCCCAACAAATAAATACTTCAATACAAACAAAATAAAACTTTTATAAAAATAATAACGCACAACACACACAAAACAAAAAATTTATATCAGTATATGCCCATAGCATGGATCTACTTTCTTGGGGTGCAATGACTGGTGAGTTATATCCTGTCACTTTATTCGGTATTTCGCTGGTCAGCGAGATCGAAAGTTTTTTGACCAGGAGTTTGCTTCGACACGCGACTCTAGTACGTCTGATATTTTGTTTCAATACACTCTCTTCAACTCAATGCACCTGGTAGTATTAAAAAGCTGTCTATATACAACTTGTCACTGACATTTATTAAAGCGTGTATTATTAGCTAGATGTGGTTCCTCTATTACTTCAATGTTTATATTTCTTAACTGTATCGTGGTGTACCTTTTCTGTGTGTAAATGCGTATCCGCACTATGCCAATAGGCTTTGTATTACATGTTTAGTTTATCTCAAAGTACAGTATCCGCCAAAATAAACAGTACCGAAAATAAAAATTAATTTTTAATTTCTGTAATGTAAGTGTTCAAAATGTTCACCGTTTCGACGCAAACAAGCTTCATATCGATTTTGTAAGTCAATAAACATATTTATAAAAAGTGGTTGATGTAACTGCCGAAAAATATTTTGTATTCTTTCCCGTAGTTCGGCAATATTCGCCGGCGGATTTTCCGAGTGAAATATTTTGTCCTTCATTATGCCCCAAATGTATGCGTCAGGTGGCGACAGATCAGGTGAATGAGAAGGATATTCGAAGTCTGTTCCCCGAGAAATTATTCTATTCTCGAAATGCTGACGGAGTAAGTCTAAGGTGCGCACAGCTGTATGGCTCGTTGCACCATCTTGTTGGAACCATTGTGTGCGAAACTGTAGATTTCGTGCACGGCAAAAGTTATTTAGATCTCTCACAAAAGGTATAATAATTTTCTCTCTATAACGCTCTTGGTTGACAGTAAGTGGATTCTGATTATCATTACGACCTTTTCCGTATGAACGAAAATAATGCTCTACCAAAAAAAACTTTTTCTTCCGTTGTTAGAACCATTTTTAAATCAAATTTTACTGCAGCGTACTATTAATATATCAAATAATGACAATTAAGTCAAATATGACAAATCCATATTACATAAACAACTCCACAGCACTCTCTGTTTCGGTACTGTTTATTTTGGCGGATACCGTATATCGTCTTAGCTTTTGCCGGCAATCATAAAATTAATGGACCAATTGCAATAAATCATATGGCCAATAGCTGCTGTAGAAGAGATCGCCAGTGGCCTACTATTTAAAATTATTTTAAAAAGGATCAAATTCAAAAATATCCATTTTTTTGTAATTTTGTCATACATCCTGTTTTTTATTTAATATGCGAAGACCATTTCTATTAACTTTTTATTTTTCCTCCTAAATGAGAGATTATTTATTAAATACTATTAATTTAAATCAACTATTACCAGGCCCTGTTGTTGGGTTTCATTTCAGGTAAAATTCTTGTAAGAAGGTCGTAAATGGTCGTATTTAGATTATTGCCGTCAAAAGCGAAGACGATATACTTTGAGACAAACCATACGTATGTGTTGTTCAGCATGAACTAAAAGTCGAGCGGCCAGGGATTATGACTCCGAGTGTTGGCGGTCTCTGTCAAAGGAAGTCGATGCGCGTTTTGCTATGTAGACTAGGGGCCTTTTTGGAACATATTTTCACTCCCAAATTTGTTGGAAATGTCCAAAAACTAATTTCCTGAAAATTTGCGCTCTTAATATTAACTCTAGTATTCGCCCAAAGCGTTAAAATATTTCCTATTTGATATACACGTAAACTTTGATGATTTTTTGAAATATATATATCTCAGCCGTTCTAACGTGAGATTTACTATTAACTGCTCTACCAAAGTGCTTAGTGTGGCCGAAGATTACATAACCTGTAATCTTTGGTGTGGCGTAGCTGTAATCTACACCTGTGAGATGGTACCGGTCACTCAATCAGATTTTGCTGAAAATTTTTTGAAGTTTTTTTACAAACGAATGTATTAATAGAAAAAATGTGAATGACAAACTTATTGAGAATTTAGTTTTCTTAAAAAAGTGTTCAATAAGGTGAATAGGTAAAATTGATATTTGTTGAGATATAAGGAATAGATAATCATCATTTATAAAAATTAGATTCGAAAATTCTGAAAAACTTCATAAAGCGAAAATGTTGATACTTTATATCTCAACAAATATCAATAGGTGTTGTTCTTTTTGACTGAGATCTCAGTTAATCTCAGCTCACATTGGTAATGTGCGCGTTCTTTTTGATTTACTCACTTCGAAGTGAGCTGAGATTTTTCCTCCCCCTTCACCGATGCTGAATGTGATGTAAGGGGGTATCAGTTGGATATCAGTCGGAAATAAAGTGGAGGGGATGGAGAAATATTTGATTTTGTTTACATATAAACACACATAGCCTAATTTTCTTTTGTTATAAATTAATAAATTATCAATTGACTAACAAAAGAGAAATAATTATGGATACAATAACATTATTAGATGTTGATACGAATTTATATGTTTTATGTCTCTTATTCACGCATGAGTCGGCAGATCGCGCGTTTCAATTGAGTAGTTCGTTATTTTTGGTGCTTACTCACATCACTTTATCTCAGATCACTTTAACTGAAGTGAGCTGAGATCTCAGTCAAAAAGAACACACCTATTGACGATTCAACTCATTGGACCTTTTTTTAAGGAAATGTAATTTCCTACATTTTTGTTGTTTAAATTTTTTTCTACAAATACAGTAATTTTTCTTACAGGAGTAAATATGGCTGAGATATAGATATTTAAAAAAGCAGGTAAGCTTACGTGTATTATGAATAGGAAATTTTTTAACGCTTTTTGCAAGTACTTAGAGTTAATATTAAGAGTTCAAATTTTCAGGGGATTCTTTTTTGGACATTTTCAACAAGGTTTTGAGTTGGGAGCGAAAATAAAAAAATAAGTCCCCTAATGTGGACGGCAAATATAACCATTGTCTTAAGGTTTTCAAAAATGTACCATGAAAGGGACTTATTGTCGAACTGTAATATTAAATCTTTAATCAAATCACTGTCATCATTTCTACTTCGACTTCGAAGGCTTGACAGAACCAAAAATATTTTCTTTCGTCGTTTTGGGGGGTTAGCGCATCAACTATAATGGGCTTGATATCAATGAAATATTTTCACGGTTTTTCTTACGTTATTTTGTAAAACTGAATCATCAAAATAACTAGTGAAATTTTCAGCTCTTGAACTTTCCCCACTACTTAGATATTAGAGGTTGAAAATGGAGCTCCCTTAAAAAGCGACAGAACCGACTGTGACGTCACATTGCATATTGTGTACACCGCTGCGTTTCACATAAGAAAGTTGGTTACAGCTGCAATATCTATTTCGTCTGATCTATTAGTGTCTAGATAAAATGAGCTATTCGGATCTGACATACTTAATTCTGACGAGCTAAATGTAGAAGAAGGACCGTTAGTGGATATTGAAAAATCTTCGTTCATAGGTTTTCCGTCTTTTGCCATTCACGATTTCCTTGGAACGATCTCATTGCTAGTGCAGGTGTATACGGGCGTAGACCTAGGACAGAAATTTCAACCTCTAGGATCCTATGTAACCGTATTTCAGGCGGAAATTTACGCCATTGTTTCATGTGTGGAGAGAGTGGAGCAAGCCAATCATACATAGAACAATAAAAATTTTCTCGGACAGCCAAGCGGCTTTAAAAGCACTTAGCTCTCGCCGTGTAACGTCGAAAATTTTTTGTAATTTCCATATTCCTTGCTTCGTCTCGAGTTCGTAGCATGTAGCTAAAACTTAAAATGCAAATACTAGAAAATACTTTATTTTTAACCAGATCAAAAATTTGTTCCCAGAAAATTTAAATGTAAACTATATTGTTATAAAAAAATTGATAACCTTCAAGTTTCACAACTTCTGTGTTGCAGCATTTTAATAATGTTTCCAAATAATTAATTTTACAATTA
>CAJUYI010000013.1:386123-396670 GCA_910591695.1 Galerucella pusilla | reverse complement strand
TAAAGTGACATATGCGTCTGGTAAAGTGACATATGCGTCTGGTAAAGTGACATATGCGTCTGGTAAAGTATTTTTACTTTGACATTACTCGAAAATCATCAACTATCAGTGTCACGCTTCTCCTTATTACGGCTCGATAATAGTTTTCTTGCGATTTATTTATAGCAAATTATTGTTGGAACTCCTTTGACTTCAGGAATTAACTTCTAGAATGCTTCAGGGTGTACCTTCAATTTAAATATAACAAATAATAAGTAGATTTGTTCTATATGTGCTGTTTACTTTGTCATAATAAAATGCTATGAAATATACCTCAGTTTTTTATATTCTGAATTCTGAGCAGTTGGCGATAAAATTTTGTATGCACCACGTCAGTAAAGTGTCTTTATCAGACTCTGTTATTCCCCTCGCTTCGCTCGTCTCATAATTTCAGACTCGTCCGATAAAGAATCACTTTACTGCCTTGGTACATAAATAACTATTATATGATAGCTGTCACCTTCTAGTATGTGTAAAAATATTATATTTATTCTAACGACGTCTATCTAATTTACATTAACAATTAGATTACTCAACAATTAAAAAAGATATCTAAGAATATATTTGAGAAAAAATAATGATTGAGATTGCTCTATAAATTGCATTAGTATTTGGCGTCCAAAAAACACTTGCTTCTCCAGTTTTCTTCTACTTATTCTTTGTGGCTGGAATTTTATAGCAAATTTCACGCTCTATAACTTTGTTTCTATAGATATAGGTACACGATAAACTCAAACCATTTCGAGTAAAATTCGATAAATAGGTCTATTATTGGGTGTTTTAACTACAAACTGTTATTAAGCAATTAACTCAAGCCTGAAAACCGGTGGACGAAATGGATTATAATTTACCATGTTATTTGAAAAAATCTCGCCTATTGCTCTCATATCAACCTTCAATTCTAATTCGACTGGAGTATAAATTATTTTCTTACTTGTAGAACGGTCGCTAGAGGCAGTAAATGCATTGATTGATTGATCAAGAGCAATAAGATGATATATGATTGTAACCCCTATTTGTTTCAGTGGAATCCAAAAAAAGTACTTATTTTGAATCTCTTGGCGGTCCATAGAAGAAAGCGTATTTATCAAAAATTTTTAACGAAATCTTGTAATTCTTCAATATAGTGAGAATGAAAAAAAAAGTGAGGCCCACAAGTTACTATCAATCGAGATCAAATCGTTAAAGGCTCAAAATAAATATCAAGAAAAGATTTCTTGTTATGATGTTCGTTCAATTTCCACCATCTTCTCGTATGTGACACTGTTTCACATCTAATGGAACCAAAGAAAATCCTTTTTACGAGAGGAGATAGTTGAATTCTGTTGAAACAAAGCTATACTCATTTCTTAATAACGTTCTTCTTCTTTTACTCCAGACTAGAAAAAAAGTATTTCAATTACTTTCGACTGCTTTTTATTAATGCTCATACAAAAATGAACAAGTCATCCTTCTCATGACGTTCGATAGAAAAACACCATTTATCCATTCTCGATAGAACCACGCCTCCTTTCTCCCCATTGTTCTACTTCCCTGTTTTCAACAATCAGGTAGAGTAGAATGGAGGAATGAAACCCGGGGAACGTTCTATTCTATTGCCGTCATCCACACGATCCCATGTGTTATGCCCTGGGATAATGTAGGACTATACGTTCAGCATTCCATAAAATCTACATTCATCTTTATCTTTATACTCCACTAGTTTGTGCTTTTTTCTATGTATTGTTAAAGCATTTAAGAACTGATTGCACAAGAGCCCAGTGCTTTAAAGGCTGCTTGATTATCCATTTTGATAATCCTTTGTATTCTATATATTTCATCCGTATTGAACTAGGCATACTTTTCTATGTCATCATACAACTCCAACTTGCGTTATTAAAGCACGAATTCTGCTTGGTATGCAATAAATGTAAGTCTGTATCTTTGTTTAAAGAGTAATTTTTGTTGTGTTCAAATCATTTTTTCTGTTCAGATGCTACCATATACCGGGTGGTGACTCGACCTTAGGACCATGGGAAATCAGAAAATCCTAAATATTTGCTTCCCAGCAAAAGAGAACCTAATGAAATTTTGTGTGGGCGTAAAGTACATTATTTCTGACAATATTGTCATAAAATAATCACTGTTTAATAGCAAATAAGTTAAAAAATTAAGAAAATAAATTTAAAAAAACAACCTGTCATTGAAGTACTTGAATTTGTCAATAGGGCATGTCCACGACAGTTGACATTGACAATACTTGGGTGGTAAAACAATAAACAATAGACATGATGAAAAATTATCAAACAACAAACAACTATTAACCCATATTATATATTATTAAATATGCAAGCTCAACAATTAAAATAACTTTAAGAGTACACTGAAGCAAAATCAACTAAAATCAAACACGATCTACCATTATAAATCAGCATAACCTCACTATTAAGTACCACGTGTTCTGAACGCTTTGTTTATTGTTTTACCACCTAAGTCTTGTCAAAATAGTTTGTGACGTCACGTGGGCATGCCCTATTGCCGTCGGAATCGGTTATAGCGCAGAGATAGGAGCGGTTGGTTTCTACGCGGATGGCCCGGGTTCGAAACTAGCATAGTATCTCTTTTTTTTATTCTTAATAAAATTTTGTTTTTTATTGTTTTTTAAATAAAATAATTTTATAAGTTGTTAAAATTTTAAAACGATAAAATAAGTTTAGTAAAATATTATTGTAATGTTGACAGCTAGATTATCAATGTGGTTTTTTTATTCCATGGCCAATTTGATTTTTCTTTATTTCATGGCATTGCAACAATTGAAATCGTTAGCTGTCAAAATAAATATTTAGTGAAATTTTTTGCATAATGGTTTCAGTTTATTCCATTAGTGATAAAAACTTATTTTGAAAGTTGTACTATACTATGGTAATAGTATCAATGAAGTTCGAGATACCTTCGCGGGTTTATATCCTGATAAACCAATCCCTTCGGCAACAACTATAAAAAGAGTTAGTCAAAATCAAAACAAATATGGCTCCGTATTTGTTATATACAAATCTTGTATGAAACATTCATATGAAGAACCTGAGGAACCAAGAGAAGCCGATGATTTACAAAATAGTGAAGTACTCGCTGCTGTGCATTATGACCCTTCTATTAGTTTAAGGCAACTTAGTTCCGGGTTGGGTATTCACCACACAAGTGACCTTAAAATATTAAAAAAAAACATAAATACAAATCTTAAAAATTTACGGTACATCAAGAAATTTTTGAGGAAGATAAATTCAACAGAATGGTTTTTTGTGAAGATATTGTGAATCGGGTTCACAGAGACCGAAATTTTATTAAGAATATTTGTTTTTCCGATGAAAGTACATTCAGCATAAATGGAGAACCAAATGTGCAAAATTTTCGAAATTGTCACCAAGAAAACCGCCATTTAATCATTAATAATCGTTCCCAATATCGTGAAGTTGTTAATGTCTGGATTGGGATATTGGGTCCTAATATCATAGGTCCATTCTTCATTGAGGGAAAACTTAATGGGGAAAAATATTTAGATTTATTAGAGAATAATATCGAACCTGCAATTGAAAATGTTGCTGTCGACAATGTTATTTGGTTTCAGTAGGATGGATGTCCGGCTCATTCGTCCAATGCCATTAAATTACATTTAAATAACGCTTTTGGTAATTGTTGGATAGGACATAGTGAACCAATCCATTGGCCAGCTCGATCACCTGATTTGACATCAAATGACTTTTTATGGGGATATTTAAAATCTAAAATTTACAAAACAAGGCACCCCAATATTGATTCTCTCAAGCGAAAAATAATTGAAGAATGTGCGAAAATTTCGAATAAACAATTAGCAAATGTGCGGCGGAATTTTTATGATAGACTTGGTTTTTGTTTAGCGAATTATGGTGATTTGTTTGAACATTTACTCTAGACGCATAATTTTCTTACAATTAGTTATTATTCTTTTACTCTCAGTTTTTTAGTTAATTTCATTAAATCTGTTTTCTGTGATACCATGCTTAATTTATTTTATCGTTTTAAAATTTCAACAACTTATAAAATTATTTTATTTAAAAAACTATAAAAAACAAAATTTTATTAACAATAAAAAAAGGGAGATATAATGCTAGCTTCGAACCCGGGCCATCCGCGTAGAAACCAACCGCTCCTATCTCTGCACTATAACCGACTACGTCTGTCAAATTCAAGTACTTTAATACAGGTTGTTTTTTTTTTATTTATTCTCTTAATTTTTAAACTTATTTGCTATTAAACATTGATTATTTTATGGCAATATTGTCAGAAATAATGTACTTTACGTACACAAAATTTAATTAGGTTCTCTTTTGCTGGGAAGCAAATATTTTGGATTTTCTGATTTCCCATGTTAAAATCCTATGGACCTAAGGTCGAGTCACCACCCGGTATTTCCGTAGGTATTCTACGTTAATAACATTAAGTTCTCCATTATTTGGGATTCATTCTCTGATCCCATTTTGCTTTTTTATCATGTCTTGTAGGTATTCCTCTTGACGCTTGAACACATTAATATCGTAGGACACATTTTAAAACTTCAACTTTGGAGTTACAGTATTTTAAGAGATACACCAAGTACTTGGGATATCTTAACATCAGTTTGAGTATGGATAGACTAAATTTTTTCTAATATGGTAACAATATATCTATAATACTATTGACATGCATTGAATGGTAGTTTACGGTAAAACTTTGTAATATATGTTTTTGTAAAAATTGTTAAAAATAAATCATTAGTTTACAATGTTAACGACAAATTTATTTTCAGACATTAACGAAATACACGAAGACTGTTAAGCTGATAAATTAAACGATTTGGTATCAAATTAGATTAAGTTATCTGTATTTAAAGTTACCAATTAATGAAATTATTGGAGACTCTTGTGTAGAGTTTCTGATTTGAGAATAATAATAGTGTTTGTTTAATATCAATTAAGTTGTTACAAATCGTAAATATCTCCTCCGTTCTGAATGTTTATATGTATAAAAGAAAATCTGTGGATAACGATGTAAATAAATAAAGTTACTTAATTGTTAAACCAATTTGTTTTTGTCAATAAACTTCTAACTGATGTCCTATCATTTGGTGGGCTAATAATCTTGCCCTAAACGTTTGTGAGAAGCTATACTAATCGTATCGCAAACCGCAGGCATATTAGAGATGAGCTTACAAAACCTCTAAAAAAACACTCCGATTAACGCTTTTTGATAACTTTGACATACGGTTTGTCATTCTCGTATACCGCTCCCGTAAACCACCGGTAGCTGAAGGACGGAAAGGCGAAAATCTAACCTCACTTCAATAAATGTTATGTTTGTATTCTGTGATGTCTGGTTTTTCTGGTCAATTACAAATATTTCAACAATCATCATTGCGATTGCATGCATTATTAAAAATTATTATGCTATCAATTAAAAGTAGTCGCCCTAAACGTTCATCCATAGATAATGGCAGTATTAGACACTGAAATAAAAGATGCCTTCACCAACAAACTAAAACTAGTGGCCATATTTTTCGACATTAGCAAAGCTTACGATCACACCTGGACTTATTATATTCATATATTCTAATTATCTAAAATAGTTAAATGGGGTATCCAAGGTAATATTTTGAACTTTATTGAAAACTTTTTAACCAGGAGATCCTTTCAAGTGAAAACGAACGGCGAGTTATCCGAAGATAAACACCTGGACGATGGGCTACCGCAAGGATCAGTTCTAAGCGTAACTTTGTTCCTGATCGCAATTAATGAAAACACAAAATATCAACCTACCAATAAAATCCTTATTATACGCCGACGATCTTGTGCTCTACATTAAAACAAAAAACTCAAATATTGCTACAACCATTTTACAAACAGCATTACATAAATTGGTAATATGATCCTCCAGAACAGGTGTTACATTCTCAAAAGATAAGACAAACTACAAACCAAAAAAGTTACTGGATCTCTTTCTCTTACAATCAATAAAAATGATATAAAATACAGTCAATACTCAAGATTCTTAGGACTCAACTTCGATCCACAACTAAAGTGGCATGAACATATTCGCAGGATTCGCCTTTCACAACCTGAACTTAATTTGATGAAATATTTATCTAGCAATAAATGGAGGTCTGATGTGCAATAACACTTTTAAGAGTATACAATTCCCTGATTAGGAGTAAATTAGATTACGGCGCGATAATATACGATCCAAGCACTAAAATCCAAATACAGAACCTTGAAAGGCTTCAAAATCATGCCCTGAGACTAGCAACTGGTGCCTTCCGAACCAGCCCTTGCAAGAAGACGTAACTACCTTTTTCTCTTTTACGCCTCCAGAATATCAGCAAATAGACATAATCCAGCATACAATTCCTTTTTTCGAACCCACCAACCATTTACGCAAATAAAAAATATCTCCCACTCCGCAAAAAGCTTGAAGATACCGGCTTTGACCTCCAACAATTTTACACAACACTCCCTATCACTTATAATAACCCACCATGGATCATTAATATCCCTTCTATAAACACTTCCTTACAAATATTCCATAACGACTGTACCAACCCTGTGACGATGCGATCCCATTTCTTCAGAATACTGAATGATTATCAACAACACCACATAATGTACTCAGTTGCATCCAAATCCACAAAAGGTGTGCGAGTAGCAGTTCTTTCCGGTGACTTATTAAAATATAACGTACGGCTACCAGATACCAGCAGCATATTCACTGGAGAACTTACAACCATATTAAATTCCTTAAAATTGCCTGTGCACAACAATAAAAACATTACTGACTCTTCAAGTGCCGTGCAAAGTTTAAAATCCGTCTACTCAAACCACGAAAATTTTCTAAGAGTCAAGAACCAACTTTTCAAACTCCAGTCCGATAGTGGGAATATTATATCTTCCTTAAGGGTACCATCACATACCGGTATAAAGGGTAAAGAAGACGCCGATATCTCAGCTCAAGAATCAGTCAGCAATAGTCATGGAGCTGATAGCACACAAAATCCACAAAGTAACTGTCAGGAGCTTTGTTGTGGATAAGTCACAACATAAATGGAACATTCAGATCCATAAAAAAATGCATGAAGTGATGAAGTAGTGACAAATGTGAGAAAAACCCCTTCCCTACTGATTTCAAGAGCTGAACAAATTAAAGCTACCCGATTAAGGATTGGACACACAGCCTTAACGCACAAATGCATAGTAACTAAAGAAGACCCATCTCAATGTGCCCAATGTAATGAAAATAGGTCCATCAAACATATTATTCTAGAATGTCCCCAGTTTGCATACCAACGAAGACGGCATAGGATCGGCCCAACTCCTTACAGTTAGCTCACGATTCCTTGAATTTCCTCAAAGCCACTTGTACAATTTGTAATCTTAATATAACATTTGTAAATACTGAATTGCCAATAACCCTAGTGGTTGACGCAGTACCTATATGTTAAATAAAAAAAACATTTTCAACTTTTAAACGCCTTTTACAAGCAGCAACAGTTTTCGCCAAATTAAATAATAATTATAACAAACAGAAACTTATGTTACCGTTTTCGTTGGACAGCAGGACGTTCGAAAACTATATATTTTTCTGTCAAAATAGCCGTAAGTACTGTTAATCGCTACCGGCTCAGGATATGTACGTTTTAGAAAACTCTCCATTTTTCTTTATCAGACAAAGATTCCTGCAGTAACGATCAAAATGTAAACAGCTATACGTTGTACTATTTCGCAAAAAAACTTCCCTTCTGGGTTCTAAGCGAGTATCTAAACATATTCATTATTTGAGAAAATCCCCGAAAATGCGTTTCGTTTTCAAGCATGATTTGCCATTTGTGTTAAAAGGTAAATAACTACTGCTGACGTAATCACCGCATCTAGAACCCCCATGTGTCATCAAAAATTAGCAAATCTACGACCTCCTCACCCCCCTATAGTGCTTGCGGCTCTAGTGGATTATTCTAAATGCCTTTTGTTTTTAGATGATACAATTAACTATCTCACTAACATACCCGAGTTTAGGGAAAGTATGAAATCCGTGAAAAATATGGTTTTCAGCAAATCACCTTAACGAAACTAAATCTCAATCCTACAATTTTTTTCTGTTATTTAACGTCGGTGTATTTCTGCGACTGAGGCTAATCACCGACGCCGGGTGCACTCTATCCCTAACCGGAAATTTTGGCGTCCAAAATTCACATCTCAGGTTTTTGCATCGCAACAACTGTGTACTTTGCAATTGTCCATTCCCACCTAAATTTTGATAGGTATATTATTATGGGGCTGCAGCTGACTCTGAAGCAGCTTTCCGACTACAAAAATCTGCTTTGTGAATCATTCACGGAGCACTGTAAGCCCCGGTTTTGAAAGTAGAAAGTAGGTTTGGTATAGTTTGTCTCAAAGTATATCTTACTAGTCAGGGCCTGACAAATCACGAGGAAAGTGTTAAAATTACGTAATATTTGAAAGCCGCGACGTCACAACAATTTGTATATTCCTTACCCACACAACATACACTGATTATTATGTTATTATCAACGCCAGACGACGCTTACAGATAACATTAAATGGACACGTGCATCACTCAACTTGTGCGTGATCGATGGCGAACGGGTTAAGGTGTTTTAAATGGACTGGAAATGATAAATTCATTAAAAAATAAAGTATTTAATTGGACATTGAAATATAAAATTATGTAGGTATAATTGACATAACTTTTTATATTATTTATACTATTATAAGAAAACAAATAATATCTAATATTAACAATATAAATAATGAAAATCAATGACGCATAATTTGTACACTACTTGATCTAAATATTAGAAAGTTTTGAGAGTGATTAACAGTATAATTATCAACATAAAGTATACCTATGCTAATAGTAATTTAAGTGGATTATTCTCAAGGTACAAAAAAGTTATTTCACCTTCAATCTATCAAAGATTTAAACAAAGGAGGAGTGACATATAACGTACCCTTATAAAAATTGAAATATCACTAGATATTACTAGGGGAGCTAACCTATCAAACTAAACCGAAAAACAAGATGATGGCTGAGCTGGTATCTGAGAGTAGAATAGTGTATCAATTGGAATTTCAAACATTTCCAGCATAGTATGTCGATAAAAAAACACTATGTAGTAGTGAATTTTATACTTATTATATTTTCAAGACCCTATTGTCATAATAAAAGATGGTGTCTATCCAATATCTTCATTGGTTTGTCACTTCTATTTATCAAATTCTGTGTTAATTCTGAAAATATGCGAAAGTCGAAGCTGCTTAAAAATTAAAAAAAAAAACGTAGATTTCCGGTTATTATATCTATTAAATTTGAGCAATGGAAGGAAATAATTGATATCAACAAGTTATATAATT
Organism: Galerucella pusilla; assembly: GCA_910591695.1. NCBI lineage: Eukaryota > Metazoa > Arthropoda > Insecta > Coleoptera > Chrysomelidae > Galerucella > Galerucella pusilla. The sequence goes on along the minus strand of CAJUYI010000013.1, from coordinate 387,218 downwards.
GCACTGGAAATTGGGCGTAACAATTACACCCATTACTCTATATTAACTAAAAATCTCGAAATTTTATCGAAGTGGCTGCGTTTGTTCTGCTTCTCTTTGTTTTGTTTTGGAATCAGTGATACTTTCAGAACGTTTTTTATTGCATAAACTGGCAAACGTAGTATCCCCCAGTCCAAAAGTCTCTCCCTCTTGTAAAGTTTGAGGAAGGGGTTTATTAAGCGTTTCTGGAAGGAACATTACAAGAAGCCCTGATATTATAGATATAACAGCAAATATCATTGCTGGAATTTTTGGGTCAAAAGAATCCAAAAGACCGATAAGTGGAGTCATTGCTCCAGATGTTCTTGCACACATTGCTCCCAATCCCATAGCGAAACTTCGTACAACTGTCGGGAAAAGTTCGGCGGAGAAGTTGTAAATTATAGCAAAAGAACTAGCTATTAAGAATTTTCCAATGAACATAAATGTTAGAGATGCCGCTCCATTTGTTAAACTGGCCGAAAAAATGCAGCACACTCCTCCAATTATCATTTCCACAGCAGTTAATGATCGTCTTCCCAACCTAAAAAAGAATGATATATATTAGAATCGCTTTTCTTGGATGCTCAATTCCTAATAAGTTACTTTACACACATTACAAAACAGCGGGTTATTTATCTATAGTTTATTTAATGATCGATGCATTGCACAGTAACGGTTTTTTATGGCGTGCCGTTTTGGTATTTAATAACATCGTTTTAAAAACAAAAATGTATTTTCTTTCAAAAATGTTTATTCCCTAATTATTCTGTTAATGAATTGAAATTATGTTTTTCATAATAATAATACAGGAATTTCCATTATGAAAAACATAATATAAATTGCCGATTTAAAATTATGAAATACATAATAAAAATTCATGAATTAAAATTATGAAAAACATAATAGAAATTCAATTTCCAATATGTATTGAGGTTGCCTATACTAATCTAATGCAAGTACTGAAATCGTATAGTAAATGCATTACTGCAGAATAGGCAACCTCAATACATAATGTAAATTGAATTTCTATTATGTTTTCAATAATTTTAAATCAGTAATTTCTATTATGTTTTT